>CABHPQ010172930.1:0-39388 GCA_902168405.1 Peromyscus aztecus
TGGAGAAGTATTTCTGCACAGAGTTCAGTGGTTTCACCAGATGTAATATAGTTATAAATAATGACTGGTAACTCAATAATACTTTATACACTGAATATAATAAATAATAACTATCTCAAAATTTTGAAGGAATTTTCATATGAAAAAATAAAATGTTTGTGTCTTCAATAATCTATTTAAATAATAGATTATTTTTATGAAGACACTTATTTTGTAGTTTAAAATAGTAACCTTGCTAAAATTGTCAAACATGACTCTGAAAAAGTCTCATATTTTCAAAGAGGCTGGTGGAAAAAATATTCAAGCAATGTAATCATGTTTTACTTTTGTGGAATTCAAAATTGTTCCTTGAATTACAAATAAATTAAAAGAATGGTTAAAGGTGTCCTTCAAATACTTTCTATAACTCTCTCTCAACAAAATATTTGATCAAAATCTAAGGTTACATTTTCTACAAGGACTTTAGCTTTTAAAATATATCATTAAGACTATACCAGGAGGTAAAATATAAATTATATAAATATATATTATTTAAATAGTTTCAATGTTTTGATGATGGGAATTCAAACTGAAAATGATTGATGCTTTTTAATTTTTCCAGTTGGGCCAAGAGCATTCCCTGTAGATCTTAGTAGGCTTTTCAAATGCAGCTTTGAAGGACTGACATCACTATTGACGTAGAAGACTAGAGAGAATTTTATAGAGGTCATATTTCTACTAGGGAGCTCTTTCAGATTCAGAAACTTAGCCTTGAAATTTCCCAATCTAAAAGTAGAGTCTGAATATATTAGTGTGGAGACATGTATTCTATACTTAAAATTAAGAAACTGTAAATGCAAAGTTAAACCTTGAAAGATTTATGAGAAAATAACGTCAATCTTTCCAATTTGTCCATATATATTTGTGATGGCTAATATGGATTAGCAACTATTAAAAAAATCAAGAATTAGTCAGGACACAAACACTGAGCATATGTCTTTGATAGTTTCTAGATTGGCATAATGAAGATATGAAGATCCATCCTAAATGTAAGCAGTCCATTCTACAGACTAATGTCTGGAACTGAATAAAGTCAACAGCATTCACTCATGGCTGTTTCCCGCCTGGAGGTGCGACAGTCAGCTCTTTCACTCCTGTTGCCATCTCATTTATGCCATGGAACAGTACACCAAAACAAATCTTTCCTCTCGGCAACTATTTTGGTAAAGTATTCTATCATATTAATGAGTGATTACCTGTCTTAGTTAGGGTTTCTATTGCTGTGAAGATACACCATGATCATAGCAACTCTTATAAAGAAATCATTTAATTGTGGTGGTTCACTTACACTGGAGAGGTTTATTCCATCATCAGCATTGTGGGAGGAAAGGCACCATGCAGGCAGACATGGTGCTGGAGATGTAGCTGAGAGTTCTTACATCTTGAATCACAGGCAACAGGAATGGTCTACCTCACTCAGTGTAGCTTAAGCAGAGGAGACCTCAAAGCCCATCCCTACAGTGACATACTTCCTCCAACAAGGCCACACCTACTCCAACAAGGCCACCCCTCCTAATAGTGCTACTCCCTTTGGGGGCCATTTTCTATCTTTTTTTAATTAAGAAATTTTTTATTCATTTTACATACCAACCACAGGTCCCCCTCTTTTCCTTCCTCCTGGCCCCCAGTCTTTCCCCCCAAACCCATACCCCCATTCCCTCCTCAGACAAGGTAAGGTCTCTCATGGGGAGTCAGCAGAGCTTGGTACATTCAGGTGAGGCAGGTCCAAGCTCCTCTGCCCGCATCAAGGCTGAGCAAAGTGTCCCACCATAGGGAATGGGCTCTCAAAAGCCAGTTCATGCACCAGGGATGGATCCTGATCCTACTGCCAGGGGACCCCTTAAGCAGATCAAGCTACACAACAGTCTCACTTATGCAAAGGGCTTAGTCAAGTCCCATGGAGGCTCTACAGCTGTTGGTCTAAAGCTCATGAGTTCCAACTAATTTGGTTTGCCTGTCTCTGTAGGTTTCCCCATCATAATCATAATGCCCTTTGCTCACAGAATCCCTCTTCACTCTCTTCTACTGGACTCCTGGAGCTCAGCCTGGTGCTTGGCTTTGAATCTCTGCATCTTCTTCCATCAGTTACTGGATGAAGACTCTATGATGACAGTTAGGGTATTCACTACTTAGATTATTGGGGTAAACCAGTACAAGCAACTTCTCCACTTTTGCTGGGGTTATCCTTGTAGAATACTGGGAACTTCCCTAGCACCCAATTTCTCCCATCCCCATGATGTCTCCCTCTATCATGGTATCTCTTTCATTGATCTCCCACTCTGTCCTTACTCCAGATCAACCATCCTCTTTCCTTATGTTCTTATCCCCCATCCCCTACCCTCTATTGGCCTCCTCACCCCCAGTTTACTCATGGAAATCTCATCAATTTCCCCTTCCAAGGGCAATCCATGTGTCCCTCTTAGGGTCCTCCTTGTTAGCTAGCTTCTCTGGAGCTGTGGGTTGCAGTCTGGTTGTCCTTTGCTTTACATCTAGTATCCACTTGTGAATGAGTACATACCATGTTTGTTCTCTTAATAGTGTCACTCCCTTTAGGGGACATTTTCTTTCAAACCACCGCAGTACCTACTGCAGAAATTTGGTATCACAAATGTGTCCATTATTATATAAACTTGACCATGTACTTATTAGATATTAGAGTTGGTTTGAAGCAAAAAGGCTAAAGAACTTTAATTTTGTGATAGAAAAGTCTAAAGTATTATAAGAAAAGCTTAACCTTCCAACTATAGTGGGATTTTGAAAGAACAGAACGCTGGTTCAGATTTTGGTAGGACATCAGAAGTTAGGATGAATGCAATGACAGAGGAAATATTGAAAGTGAAAGCTAGTCACATGAGATATCTGAACATTGCAGATTCTATCAAGAATTGGGCTGAAGTATAGTAATGCCACATATACTGGCAAAATTCTGGCTGCACTCTCCTCATGTTCTATGAACTTGAGTTAAACTGAATTCTAAAGGAGCCAAATTGTTCGGGTGAGGGAATCTCAAGACAGCAAAGCAGTCAGCCTCTATGTTTATTAGAGCTCAGTGCTCTTATCTATATCCAAAGAGCATCAGCTCTTCCTTGGAGCTAACTCCAGAGTACAAGTTAGAGATATGACTGATTCAAATGTTAGCATCTCTGTGGGTATGAAGGCCATTGCCCAGGTGCCTGCCTTCCACAATGTACACGCTACCCAATAGCTTTTATCCCAGCTTCTGAAGACTTGAGTCAATAGAGTTTGGTGGAGTTCCAGGAGAGACTGAAATACTAGGAAAAACTTTTGAACACAGAAAGTTTCATTTGCTAATTGCCCTACAAATATATATATATATATATATATATATATATATATATATATATATATAATATATATATGTGTGTGTGTGTGTGTGTGTGTGTGTGTGTGTGTATGCATATATATATATATATATTATATATATATATATGTAAAACTCAGACAACTGCTTGCTTAGGGTGTTAATAACTGATCAAACAGCATAACCAAAAGCAACTTGGGAAATAAAGAGTTTATTTTACCTTAAGAGTCCATCACTAACAAAACTCTGGTCAGGAATAAAGAGTACAAACCTAGTCAGAAGCCTTGGAGCTATATACAAATTATAAACTATTGAATGTCTATTTATTTACCAGACAGTTCTCATTTGCCAAAACACACATTTGATGAGGTCTCAGTTCACTCACTTTGACTTGGTCAGGCTCTGCTTCTTAGCCTCCATTTTCTACAATCAATACACTTCCACAGTAAATGTGGTAATGTAAACCAGGGTGGTTCATATTTCACAACTCTTTTCCTAATAACTTTCTCTAACTCAGTATTACTTAGGTGAAAATGTCCAACCACCTTGCAAACTAAATTCAGTCTCCCTTAGAAACCAATTATAATCTCGTTGTCTTTCCTTTACTTTTCCCATTTTTAAAACAGAAACACTGTATGTGGATATGAGCTGTATCTCCACATACCAATAGCATTATCAAAACTGTTTCCAATAACAGACATGTTTGTACTCCTGGGAAATCCCTTATGATTTATGATTTTTCAAATTAAAAACTAATATTATTCTGTTTTCCTGAGACTGTCAAAAAATCTGTGGCTGAATTAATCTTACTTTTTTGTATTCTAATCATATATTCTTATTATTCATCTTTTTTCAAATAACTGAATTTAATTCTATATTGAGAAGTAATCAAAATACAGGACATTTGTGATTCATACATAAATCTCTATACTGTACATCCTGGGAAATTTCTTCAAATTTATCACAGACTTGCTAATATATACTTACTACTTTACTAAGATCAATGTTATTAGCCCATTGCTTTATATTATTATGCTTCTTAAACTGTTATTTCAAAGATTAAAAATACATTGCTTTGTTAAATGTTTAAATATTTGTAGGCATTTATAATTTTTAAAGTCTCTTTTGTTAAATATAAATGTAACAATCTAAAGAAATTGACATTCATTGGTTTAAATTAATGTATAGGAAAAATGATTCTTAAAACATATATTGATGACACAAAAATATTTATTTGGGTCTTAAATGTTATAATTATTTTCAATAAAACCATATTTTAGTAATTTTGTATAGAATCATAATTATTATTTGATTTAAGAATGGTAATATTAGTTTATTGCATAGAGTCAAATATTGTAAAATGGATCATGAATCACGCAATTTGAAATATCCCACCTAAAAACAAGATGTCTCAATACTTAAGATGTACAAATTACTTCTGAAGAAATGTGAACAAATCACTCATTTCAAAGAGATGTGTTTTTGCTATAGCCACACTACTGAAAACTACTATTGAGTCACATATATGCTGATTGAAAGTGTTTATAGATCTTTAAAAAAAGAGCAATGAGATTTCTGTGTATATCTGATACCTGATGCATGGATGTTGACCTTAAGTAAATGTAAAACTTATTTAAGGTCATATTTATTTCCCATACATGGTGCTAATAAGTAATGTGCTCTCCAACTGGGCAGATCCAGATTCCCCAGACAGTAGAATAATATTAACATTATGCTGGTTAGTTATTTAACTGGTGCTCTGTTAAGTTCTTTGTGTATTCTAGGTATTAGTCCTTTGTCAGATTACAGATAGCAAAGATTTTATTCAGTAATATAGGCTATATTTTATCTGATTATCTGCTTCCTTTTTCATACAGAAGCTTTGAATTTATTGAGGTTTCATTTTTGACTGTTTATTACATTTCTTGTGTGACTGGAGTCTATTTAGAAGCCATTTCCTGAGTCTATGTCATGAAATACATTTACAATATTTTCCTCCAATAAGAAAATAATTCATCATGCAATGGATTAATTAAATGAACATACATTTTGCAAAAGATTATATATATATAATATATATGTATATATTATATATATAACACATATATATGGTTAGCAATCACATGAATATATTTTCAACCAACCACACTGTTATAGCACAGTTAAAATCATATAAAGCAACAGGCAATGACTGTCTACTGACAGGAGCATCTGTCTTCCCAAAAGACGAGCTCCTGCTAGGTTTTCTAATTCCAAGTGGTCAATCTTAAGCACATGGACATGAAAGAAACACTAAAAGGAGACAGTTGTGTGTGTGTGTGTGTGTGTGTGTGTGTGTGTGTGTGTGTGTGTATTTATGTGTTCATTTGACAATAATACATATAGAAGAAGATGTCACAAACTTGAAAGGGACTAGGGGCCATAGAAGGAATTGGAGGGGCAGAGGGAGGAATAGAAATAATGTAAATTTAATCCTCTTGTTAATTTATCAAAATATGAAAAAAATCAGTAAAAAAGTAAACATCAATTCTTGAAAGGTGTTGACAATATGGAATCCTTATACATTGCTGGCAGGTCTATAAGCAAGTCTCAACTCTATTGAAATTTTTATCAAGCTTTCTTGAAAGCCAGAAGTGGACGTCCCATAGAGCCCAGCTATATAACTCTGTGGTAATTACCTAAAGATTCTGAGTCAACAAATGCCATAGATGCTTGTAAATCAGTATTTATTTCTGCATGTATTTACAATAGCAAGTTTATAGGGACAACTTTGGTGTCTGAAAATAGAGTAACAAAGAAAATATGGTATGTATGCAAAATGGAAGGTGTTCAGTCATAAACAAAAATGTGGAAAGTGGCACTTAAAAGAGAATATATTAAGTCAGTCTCAGTAAGACAGCACTTTCTCTCACTGTGGTATGCATATATTAAAAGGAAGTGAAATTGTCTAGGAGAACCAAGGAAACTATAGGAGGGAGGAGAGGAAAACTGAGAGTTTAGGAGGATTTATGACATAGGACCCATCTAAGTAACTTTGATTTCAAAGGCTTGTGAAGCTGTCATCTAGACTAGTACACATACTGAACATTTTATCGTTTCCATGATACCCCTTTACCTCAAGGAGTCACGTGGCAAAATGATCATATTGTAAAATTTTAAGCCTTTACCTCATAAAAAGAAACTGGAAGTGAGGGTAGAGAAGTTATAGAGCATCACTCCCTACATTCTGAATAATAGAATTCAAAATGATGCAGCTCTAACTTGGCAGTCCACAGATGCAGTGAGTGTTGACCTTAGGCATTCCCAACACTACTCAAGATGTCATACGGTGGTTCTGCCCTAAGATTATGTTTTCTCTAGCCAGTCAAGCACTTGACACACACACAGAACTATTATGCCTCAAATAAGAACCAAGGTTTTGCTCATGAGATCAGAGATTGTTATTGGGATTGCAAAAACTAGAAATCTTTTCTCCATAATTATCATTATATGATATATCATATTAAGCTTGTGAGTCACCTGTGTAAAGTTTTGTAGAAATTTCCAAATACCTATTCATCCTTTTTCCTTTGCATTTCTAACAGTAATATTCTGAAGGTTACTGGGCTGTTTGTTAGTGATGAGCTAACATTGTTTCCTGCACTTCCTTTCTGTAGAATATTCTAAATTAAAAGAAAATGATGATCAGATTTTACAGAGATTTCCTCAACAAAAAAAGACTTTTCATGCTTTCTTTTTCCTCATGTTGCCATGTGGAATGAGAACAAAGTGCTGAAACATTCTAGAACATGGCAAGAATTCAAAGTCAGCATATTATATTATTTTAGTTTCTAGTCTATGCTTTCTTCACTATTCTATTTCATTCTATCCCATTCTACTGCTTGCTTATTAATCTTCCAAAGTATAATGGTATATATGTGTAAATTGTATATCCAAACTTTGTCGAATTTATAAAGATAAAAATGTAAAAGTGACACAAGGATATATGTTTTCAGATGAAGAAAAGGATAATTTGTAATTTTACAGTTATAACACAAAAATATAAAATAAAAATGATGAAGTGCTTTGTTTAGATATGTATCTCATATCTTTTGGATGAAGAAGAGGCTTTTAGAAAATCTTTCTTCATATTTACAAAATTAAATACAACACTATAGTTATGTTTTGTTTATTATTTTAAATTTTGAATCTGTAGTTTTTCTATTCTCTGGTAGTCACAAGATAATCAGGGACAGTTCATTTCAAATGGAGAAACCATGCCTATGGCAAGATATTTAAGGTATCCTGCTGGGCTGATCACTCAAGATTCATTTCCTTGTAATTACTTCATTATCCTATTTTCTCTTTGCATGATATCTATACCATATTTATTTTTGTTATAAATATTCAGAGTTTATTGTTTGGACATGAAATATTGTTGGGTGTTTTGAAATATTTCATAGAGACTCCTTGAAAAAAAAGATACACATCTCTGAAAGGAATTAGAGTGTTGATTGTATGAGTCACATTTGAGGACTTTCATAGAGGAAGCTCAGCTATGGCTTTCTCATGTAGAGAAGAGCAATGTTTCTTAAGAAATAATCCACACAGAGGTTTTCAACACATTAGAAAGATCACAAGAGCCAGATTTCAAAGCTGTCATACAAGTTTCTGCATGACATTTCTTCATTCTAGAAGCCAACCCATAGTGATGAAAAGTAGTTGTTTCATTACCAAATTTCCTGAACGTGGCTTAAAAGAAATCATAGTGTTCATTTTATTCTGAACTGTGTTTGATCCAGCTTCCATTGCACATATTTTCCATTCAGCACATTTGAAAGTGAATGTGGCATCAATCTGGCCTTTTCTATATAACTGCCTGTATTCAATCTAAAATAAATATGTGCGAGCTCTTAAAACACAAAGAAAAATAAAAGTGATATAAAGAAGCAATTATATACTACTACATAAGATTATTTTTGTATTATTGTAGATGTATACTGAAATTTGATGCATGAGAAACATTATAAACTATAAAGTGTGATACAGATATTATGGAGAAAAGAGGTTGTTTTGAAAAGCAAATGATCCCACCACATAAACACGATGTGAAACTGGGTTAGAGAAATACAGGTAAAAAAGCAGCAGACAGTCCTGTAGTGCAAGTTCAGACCAGGCCTAAGACTCAGAGGATTAAATCTCAGAGATGTGTTTTCTGCAATATAAATGCTATCTTTGTTCTTCAAAGTGTTTCAGAGAAATCTGGTAGAAACAATTCTTTTTTTTTGTTTGTTTGTTTGTTTTTCGAGACAGGGTTTCTCTGTGTAGCTTTGTGCCTTTTCTGGAACTCACTCTGTAGCCCAGGCTGGCCTTGTACTCACAGAGATCCACCTGGCTCTGCCTCCTGAGTGCTGTGATTAAAGGTGTGTGCCACCACTGCCCAGCGAGACAATTCTTAAATAGTGATCCCTTCAAAGATATCCCCAAACTCATCTTACCTCACTAAATACACCCTTACATATTTTTAATAATAAGCTTCTAAATTAAAAATTATCTAATAAATGTGGAAGTTACCATTATACCCATGATTAAGATTGAATTTCATAACAATATAAATAGATACTGAAACATCAATATTCCATATCAGTTCTTTAAATTCTGTATTTATTTAGAGGAAATACAAAAGATTAACTCCAGGTTGACACATCCCACTACAAAAATTCACAGGGAAAGAGAGGCTTTGCAAGCAAGAAAACAACACTCTCTGCAAAACTAAAATTAAATAGCATGGCATGTCCCATAGTAATATGATTCTGGAAAGTGGAAAAATAGTCGTCAAAGTTGTACAAGTTGCATGATAAGAAGGGAGACTGGAATACCTGAATTCTTTTGGGAGGTGGTGGTTGAACCTCCGTGGAATGTTCAATGCTGTTCAATGCTGAGCTTTTCATCTAGTGAAGGAGAAAAATACCTATGAATTTTAAAAAGCCTTGACCATCCCATCTTCCAGGAGAAATCCTTGTCAAAGTGTGATCTGAAAATAGTCTAATCAAGTACATTGCAAATTCAGCAGTTTTTCCCTCAGGAAAGGATTCTTCCTGACAAGTGAACACTGGGTTTTATTTTTGCCTAGGGATTTGTTTTCATAGAAAATTTTATTTACTATAAATAAATCTTACAATATGGGAAAATCACAGAGAACCTAAAATAAGGTCAATTTTTATGCAAAATGTAGGAAGTGCTTGATTGTTTTTATGATTGTTTTCTCTAAGTGTAATCTGAATTTGTCATCATAAAATGCCTATGACTTTTATATTATGTATCTATTTCCTTGATTACACATAGTATCTTGTCAAAAAAAGCATGCAATGCCAGGACACATCAGTGTGTGTGTGTGTGTGTGTGTGTGTGTGTGTGTGTGTGTGTGTGTTGATAAACAAATTGGTCCATTTCCCCCTAAATTTTACTTTGTTATATAAATAGTGAATTCTTTAGAATAAAAACTCTGAGGATAAATGTAAATATTGTATATTATTACTAAGGTATTATAATATTTGCTCATTATTTGTGTGTGTGTTTGTGTATGTTTGTATGTAAAGATGATTTATTGTAAAATGGTTTGAGATTCCCATTATTTGTATAATGAAATGATATGACGTGAGTCTTTTACCTATATTGCATTCTATTTATGTAATATTAAGTATCAGTTTATGAAATATAGCTGACACAATCCATGAAATAAAGCTAAGCATGGAAAACAACTGGTAAAATATGAGAAGGGTAGGATACAAAAATGGTTGGGGCTTGTTTGTGTTTTCTTGGTAATTTGCTGTAGGAAATGAATCAGAGAACCCTCATATTCTAGGAAAAAGCTCTACCAATTAATTTCATTCCTTGAGCTCCAAAACAGTTTGTGAAATGTAAGAAGACATCTCAGTCCATTGAAGTGTTTGCATTACTATCTGAATATTTTCACTAGAGCCCATGAAAAAAGCTCAAGACTGGTAACACACACACACATGGAAATCCAGAGCTAAGGAGATTTAACACAAGGAAATCCTTGGGCAGACAGCTAGTTTACATGAGGAACTCCAGGCCAACAGCGAACACTGTTTCAATATATAAAATCATAAATGAATGTAAGAATGGATAATGTTGATGGAGTTAGCACACTGTTGTTTTATTGTTATTTTTATTTGAATTGGGTTTTTTTTGTTGTTGATGAGCATTTGTATAAATCTGCTTTAAGAAGAAACACAGCAGTTTCTTATAGGATTAAATCAAGTCACTCCTCTACTCAAGCCATCCAATAGCTGATCCATTTGGAGTTAAATAAAATCTGCACAGTATTCACAGATTGTGGCTTCTCTCACTAATCTGGATTCATATTCTGCCTCTCCCCACCTCTCATGCCCCGCCTGCCCTCTTAGTCACCCAAATATACCCAGAGGTTTCCTTCCAATGGCTCATGATCTTCCTTACTGAGTTTGTCTATTCCATGGTCTCACAGGGACGAGTGTATCGTCACAATAGTGGAATGTACTAAATTGCCCCTTCAGGTGTTTTTGGTGCATTCTGCAGAAAGCCACCCTGTTTGTTTCTCACCTCAGTTGTTCTATATCCTTTTATTGAATTTGGGCTTTGAATGTTGTAGAAAGTAGACTTTGGGGAGACGGGTGAGCTTTTGGTAGGTAAGGGTTATTAGAAAAAAAATTTAGCATATGTAAGCCATTTTAGAAATAAATATTGGACCCAATAACCTTTTCATTTGCTTTCTGCTTCTCAACCTCAGTGACTGAGAATATTCTCCTCCATCAGTGTATGCCCCAATCATGATACACAGTACGTTTACAGACCCCACACAACAGGGTCAGGTAACTAGGAACTGAAACTGCAGGTTACAGTAGCACCCCCCTTTTAACTTTATTATGTGAACCCTTTTTCTAAACTAGCATTAAACAAACAGTATTCTGTTTACCTATTTCCTTTATTCCATGCTGTTTATTCTCACCTGACTTATTTGTGTGGATGACTTAGCAGTGTTTTATGACAAATCCATTCTCAATGACATCATAGTACAGCCAGGCCGCAATGTTTTTATTAAGCAGAAATCACTCACGGATCAAATGGACGTTTCCTATTGTCCATTGCTTAAAGAAATGCAAAAATTCAGTGTTAAAAACAAAACAAAACAAGAAATAAGAACTCACTGTGAAATGTAATGCATAAACCCAGTGGTTTTAAGGATATATTTTCAAATACGAACCAGGACATGGTAAGCAACAACTTTCCCTTACTCACAAATTCATGAAAAGATAGATAGGAAATGTCTTCAAAAAGTGAATATACATTGGCTATGGACTGAATATTTAATGACCCAACCCAAAGCACAGCTTTTAGAGAAGGGAGTCCTGGAGTCAGGTGATCAAGGTAAAGACACGAGGCCATGGATTGGCCTCATTATCAGAGGGGATAGCACAAACTTCTATTTTTTCCTATGCTCCTCAGCTTGGTGAATGTATGAGGTGCATCTGTTTGCTAACAAAAATGGTCTTCATGAAGATTAGTTAATGGGAGGCTTGACCTGGGGCTTTTCTGGTTCCAGAATGTTCAGAAATAAATGTCTGGTGTTAGTTCTCCAGTCTTTGGAAGTTTTGTTAAAGCATCATAAACTAACCAAAGAATAAGTTTATTCACACCAGAAGAATGTTCTTTGGACCTGAACGATACAGCAAGAATCCTTTTACAGTTACAGTAATATTCTCACAGTTTCTAAGTTGTATAACAGTGCTGATGTCCATACTATAGTCTCTTGTTCCATCTCTGAAATACATGTAATGTCATTCTGTTTTGGAATGCATTGTTCTACTTCTACATATTCCAGTGCAAACACTCCTTTAAGTTGATAATATCCATTACTTGGGGTCTGGTTTTGTCATCAGTTTAATGTTTATTCATTGATGATAGGAACCCATGATTTTTGATGTTTTCCATGAAACACTTCTGATATTGACCAAGCCTGGATTCTATTTATTGTCAAAATTTTTCAAAATGACCTTTTAAACACTGAAATTTCACCTAAAAAAACAGCTGTATACGTTTTATCTATTTGATAGTGTATGACTTTTGTAATAAAAAAGAAGTTTACCCACAATCTTTGGTCTTAAATATCTATAGGACAGATTAAAATCCATTTTATCAGGGAAAAAAGCAATAAATTCCTCCCATGGGCCTTCTCTATTAGTGGTGCTGAGTTGTGAATAGACCAAGTAGAAGAAATATGCTCTTTTGCATGTAAGTCAAAATCGACATCAGCTTTTGTAGCTGTTATACTAAATCCCAAGTGCATTTTCTTACAAAAAGCATATTCCCTCACATATTTGGAGGTAAAAGTCCAATATTTGTATCAATGTGCTAGAATCAAGGGACAGGCACAGATCTATTCCCCTGGAGGCACAGAGAGTCATCCCTTGCAGTATTCCTTGGCTGGTAGTTCACTCTCTTATATCTCTGGTTGCACTTTACCACCTCCTGCTCTTCTCTTTGTGTGTGTATATATCTAAACCTATTCTCTAGAATACTGACTTCTTCTACATTATTCCTAAGGGCCTAAGAATGCAGTCTTCTTTTGCATAGAAATCAGTTGGTACTTGCCTCACAGTGTAGGCTTACATTACTTTTCTTTCTTTACCTTTAGTTTTCAACATGTTTTGAAATGTTTCTTTTTCAATATGTGTCTTTGAGAGATGTTTTCACCTTTATAATACATTGTGATCTTAGCTGGTGTCTGTATTTCTCAACTTGAAAGTAGTATCTTATCACCTGCATCAACAATTTCCTTTTCCCTCATTTTACTAAATAAGGTGTCATATAACTGCTCCCGTGGGATGTTACACTGGTGTGTGTTTGTGTGTGGTTTAAATAAGATTTGCCCCATTATTCTCAGGACCCTGAATACTAGACCCCAGTTGAGGGTGCCATTTGGGTAAGTTTAAGGGGTGTTTGTTTTGCTGGAGAAAGTATGTCACAATGGGCCAGCTTTGAGATTTCTACAACCATGTGCCATTGCAGGTGTACTATCCCTGCTTCCTGTTTACAGTTCAGGATGTGAGCTTGCAGCTGTGATCCCCAACCCCCTGCTACCTGCTACATCCACCTCATCATCATGAATTATCATACTCTGGACCTGTAATACAAATAAGGTTTTTTTATATGTACATTGCCATGGTCATGGTGCTTTACTACAGCAATAGAAAAGTAAGTAAGATCGTATCCCTTTCTATAGCTGAGATTTATATTTGATATGAAAATCTGACCCAATAAAACAGCAGCTGTACATTGTCTGATAACCTCCATCTTTTAGCTTGTAAAACTTCCTTCCACCTGTTACAAGGTTTATACTACATTTTAAAAATTTTTATTTATAAAATTCAATTAAATTCCAAACCTGTGAACTTGAAACTTTCAAGCAATTAAGACAGTCAGAGCTCTCCTGGCAAGGGGAATGATAATTTTCCTACAGTAAACTTCCTACTAGCTGTTGGTAGGGTCTAAAAAACCAAGAGGGTTGCTAAGAAATTGGCCATGTTCTAATTCTTTATGGGGGTCAGAGTCAATATGTTAGTATCTGTTTTGCTTTCTTTCTCATTATGTATAATTAAAGTATTCTGTACATAATAACTTAAAATTTTGAGAGAAATAAAATCAGTTCTCATTTTAAAAAGGGACAATAACTAGACGTAGTGCCATGGGGAAATGCCCTGCACTCTGGATGTGACCAGAACCATATTCTTTATTATACATTCCAGAGGATGCAGAGCTCCATGGGGATTCTCCACACTGGCAGCCCTGACAGCTCCGACACTCCTTAACAGGACGTGCTGTCAGATTTTCCTTCATGTTTTTTTTTTTTATCTCTTCTTATGTTGATTCTTTGTCTAAATTGTTTCTTTTTTCCTCTTCTCTCATTTCTTAAAACAATAAAACATAAAATCATCCCAGCAGGAAAGGACAAGTGCCACACAAAACTCTCGTGTGTTCATCTGAGTCAAGAGTCTAAGCAGGGACCTGCATGAGACCATGCCAAATTCTGCCTATTGTAGTGAGCAGAAAATTAGAGATGAAAAAAATTACCTGCAGGCTCCTCTCAGTGTTCACACTCGTTGTGGTATTTTGGTATAATGATCAATCTTTCCTAAGGATGATAGTGAAAGGCTTTGAACTCTGTATAAAATGAAAAAATATTGATTTTTGCTAATAAATTAGAAGCTTTTTGCATAAAGTCCCTGCCATAGAATATATAGTATCCTGTATTTACTAACCTAATCTTGATAACATTTTACAGGAATATTTTAAACCAGAAACTACTCATGGAATTATGACACTATTTGCAAAGAGAGGTCCCTTTTTCAATGATTGTGCACATTGTAATAAGCAGAAAGATTTTTTTATTTAAAAGACTTTCATAGAGAATGAGTTGCTAAGACAAAAGGCATAAATGTTATCAATTTAAAAGAATCTGAAGATAAAACCAAGAACTTCTAATTCTGGTTTCTCAATCATCTTCCTCCAAATATTTCACTCTCACTTTTTACAGACCTTTTCTTTTCTCTTTCTATGTATCCTCAAAAAAAAAAAAAAAGGCTAAAACCTAAGATAGGAAGGAAATGAAATTTAGCATTTTAGGTCTTAAGATAAAATTCAGTGATAGTGTGCTTGCCTAATAGTAATAAGGCCCTGGGCTCAACTCCCAGAAAGGAGAGAAAGACAGAAGACAGTCAGCCAGGTCACTAGGTGGGTCTATCCTTGCCTGGGGAGAAAGCACAATCAGTGAAGGCCTTGCCCTTTACTCAACCAGAGTTTGCTGCCTTTAATCTACATAAAGAGCCAACAAGGGAAGCATTTACTTGTAATCCCAGCTCTGAGCAAGCAGAAACCTGAGGCTCCTGGGCGTCAGTTGGCTAGCCAGTCGACGAATCTATGAGCTCCATGGTAGTGATAGGCTCTGTTTCAGAAAAAAAGAGAGATGGTACCTGAAATGGGATATCTAAATTTGAACTCTGGCTCACAAGTGTCTGAATTTTCACCCACAGGAGTGCACACACACACACACACACACACACACACACACACACACAGAGAGAGAGAGAGAGAGAGAGAGAGAGAGAGAGAGAGAGAGAAATGGTTTATGTAGTTTTTGTCTGCTGTGTCAATTAGAGCATTAGAGTCAATATGAATGCATTCAAGCACCTTGGTCATTTATTTTAGGGAAAACAGAAACTGAATGTGCATTCCTGAGTTGGACCCTTGCTTTCCTTTCTTACTTGGTTGGGTTGAGGAATGAAATGAGAAAAGGAAGCTTCTTAACTACAGTTTCTCTATCCATTAAATAAGAACAATAATATTCGTTCACTGAATAGTTGTCAGCCATCTATGAATTTTATACTTCCTTATTAACTTTGTATCCTCCTTAGTTAGTTATGTAATTATTTGGTCAAAGATGATAATTAACCTGGACATTATATAGAATTTTAGCATATTATTATCATTAATTTGTGGTTGGTAGAAATAACAAAAATAGTAACTGTTTCACTGTAACACACTTTATATTCATCACACTACCCACAAGGATACATGTAATTTGAGTGTGACATATTCATTCGCAGACAAAGTGTACCTATACTTAGATATACATGTTATTTTAACACATGTATCACATCTTTGTGGTTAAAATTTTATGAAGTCAGATGTAGAAGTCAATTTTTCAAAAGTAAATTTGGAAACAATGCAGTGATGAAAAGGTGGGTGAGAACTAATAGTATAGCAGGAAGACCAGTATAAAACACAATAGTTTATATTACTAAACCAAGTGTTTCAGTATTAATCCAGTCAGAGGATAAACTGATGTATACCAGGCAATTGCCGGCAGACAAGTTCTGTATAGGCCTCTTCAGTTATTGCATACTTGTGGGCAGAGATGGATTGTCAGGTTTTTCCACCTGTGTTTATAAAATGAATAACATCTCAATACATAAAGTGTTTTCTTTTGAAGCAATGAAACAAGATTCACTTTGTTCAGAATAAAATCTCCAATTTGGCTAAAATTAGAGTCCCTGTCTTTTCTCTCAATCCATGTTACTGCAGGTGACACCTGGAAATTTTAATGGTACTCTATGGATACAGAGGCTGAGGAAATTGGGGCCATTTAGGAAATTACTGATCTCATGGCTACTGTCACTACTCTGAGCACTAAAGTTCCTCTTCTGTGAGTTGGGAGTCCTCTTCAGCACCTACGCACCTGCAGCACATGACGTACCTCGTCTATAGAATAAAACCTCAGGCCATTTAATTCTTCACCACATTAATATTGTGTGTCTACACCTTTTTTTCTAATCATGTAGTTTGAAAAATAAAACAAATAAAAGTAGCTTTTATTTGTTACAGCAAAGTAATTTATTTAATCTAACATAGAACTTAACACATTTTTCCTCTATCTTAAACAGAATAAGAATGTATTGTTTGTCCTCTAACAATATTCATTTTTAAAATATTTTGAATTTACAGTAAGTAATTGAATTAAATTATACACACTGTAAGGGTTACTTGTTCCTTTAACATTGAAACTTTAGTAAGCAAGTTTTGCATTTCTATGTGTAATGGATTATCCACATATACTTCCATAACTATTGAGTGTTTCAAATAAACATATTGCAATTGGCACATTATTTTATCATGTAAGTCATACTTCCAGTAATCCAAAATCACTTTAACACCTTAGCTATAATTTTGTTATTTGTGATTGAAATTATTCGCCATGAAAGGAGATAGTTTTCCACTCTCTCCATCATGGGGAGAATTGTGCTTCAAGCTTACTGTGCCATCAGCTAGATCCAGCTGCTTAATTAATTACCAAACTTACACTTCCATGTCAAGAAAAATTTAGGTTTAGTGCTATAGGATTTTCTGCTGCAGTGATTCTGCTTGTCTACTCCTGTGTCAAATTCTGTAATAGTTATTCTCATGACAGAGTTCATAGGGGCTTCTCTATTCAGTGGAATTCAAAAGGCAGGTTTCCCCCAAGGATTTCTGAGTGCCGAGCTGACAAAATACCAAGGAGGTTTGTCCTTCTTTTTTCAGGGTCCTTTTTTCACCTCTTTCCTTTTGCTCTTTTAAAAATCCAGCAAAAGAGGAAATACAATTTCAAATTTACATAAAACTGACAAACCCATAAGCTTATATTAAACTAATTGTTGCTGTTTATATTAAATGTCATGAATTTAAGTAAACAATATATAGATGGGAAACAATTGTTGAATATCATAGTACTTCTGGATTTCACTGTCTTGTTCTTGATAGACATATTTCATTAAGACTCTGACTTTCAAGTAAGCATGTAATTATCAACAGCAAACTATATGATGCACTTAAATAGCCATCTACAAATGTTCTATGACTCTGATATTCAAAGGGAGAGACAAAGCTTCAAACCTGCTCCTGAGTCCCAGAGTTTCCTGAGAAAATATGTGGATATTTCAGTTATTGCCAAGGCTAACTTCTCCCAACTGCAAGTTTTTTTGCTAAAATCTGTCTTTGTGTTTGTCCTCTCTACCAAAAGGAGTTTATGTTTTGTACCTTTTACATTGAAAGTTTAAGCTAATTTTCCAAAGAAAGTACAAGGACTGTAGTTATTTTCTTATCTTTATCTACACTGTTTGAATTGCAGTTATTTTTCAGAGAAGGTAGAATGACAGATGACATTTTTTTAATAGAAAAGGAGCACACAGGTTTTTAGAGTATGTGAGTGTGTTTGTGTTCACATGTGGAAGTGCTGACACAGTGTATGCCACAATGTATATGGAAATAGAAGCCCAGTTACAGGACCTCATCTTCTACCTTACTTGGGACAATGATTTTGTTTGTTGTTTTTAGTTTTTGTTTTGGTGCACACCATTGTATATGTCCAGTTTTCTGCCTCAATCACTTCGGAAGTTCTTCAGCTCCAGCAAAGTCTGTCTTTAACTTGGTTCCAGACCTTCAAAACCCAGTCAGCATTCTTTCAAGACAAGTGCTTTAAATACTGAGCCCTTTCCACAAGCCAAGAAATGTTTTCAAGAATCAGGATCTTAGGCTTGTTTACAGATTGAAGATTAGTGAGTTATAACCTATCATCCAACACACTGATACTATCAGTTAGAGCTATTTATATGATTAGAACTTTGAGTGGAGACTGACCCACTCATTTGAAAAACCTAATTGTGTGGGAGTAACTGGATCCCAGGGTAGGTGTAGCAAAGTGCCATTGTCCTTCCCCACTATGGGCATGGACAGCATCTCTAGCTACAACAGCTTAAAAATACATAGAGGCATGGCCCCAGAGAGATGTGAAACAAATAGACAGTCTATAAAAGTGTTCCTTGAAGTGGAGTATCAGTGAAATTCCAGGCAGTAAACAGAAGCCTGCCTGAATTCACAGTACATTCACACAACACAGCCACCCAGTCTCAGACTCAGATGAGGAACACAAAATATTGGAAAGAAGGCAAACCTTCGTTCCCTTGAGAGAACTCCTGGAACTCATTATTTTCTTTTGGATTTCCCAAATTCTCTGTTATATTTTGCCATGGTAAGTACATATTGGGGAAAGTAAAATAATTTGAATATTTTCCATGAATAATGTGCTTTGACTCAGAGTTAGCAATGATTTCTAGAGACTCAAACATTCCATGATAAGACCACCTTAAATGCCAATGCTCCTTTCTCAGTTAACCATCTCCAGAAACATCCTCACAGATAGTTCATTGAGTCTATCTCCATTAACTTTGATACTCAAGTGATATCAAGGACATTAAGTTACCATTATAAAGAAAGTTGATATCTTAGGGGGATGTTCTACCTAAGAAGGTTGGTAATAGGTATTACCTTTTCTTTTGTTTTTATTTCTCCTCTAGCTATCAATTAATTTGATAATATCTGTCTACATAGTTGGTGGAAGTCACCTTAGAAATAACCTAACAGACACACTGGGACATGGTGTTTTATAACTATCAAAACATCCTTTATTTATTTTATAAAATTTATTTTATAAAATTTGTCATAATAGTGTAGATGAAATTCTAAATAGTCTTAGTAAACAAGAAACACAGAGCCAAATACAGAGGTAAATAGCCAAAGAGATCAGAGAGTCACGACTACCTTATCTTACCACCTTGCCGCCATCACTTTCCCAGAGAGAGAGCTTCTTCCTGTCTGACTTGTCTTTTTATTGCCTTTCTGTTCTGCCTCCTCATTGGCTCTAAACCCAATCACATGACTTCCTCATCACTGCCTGTCTATACATACCTCCAGGCCTCTATGGTTGGTGCTGGGATTAAAGGTTCATCTCACCATGCTTGGCTATGTCCTTGACCACACAGAGACTCTGCCTTCCATGTGATCAATTAAGGGCGTGTGCTACCACTGCCTGACTCTACTTATGGTTTGCTTTGACCTCTGATCTCCAGGCAACTTTATTTATTAACATACAAATAAAATCACATTTCAGCACAAAAAAAATATCACCATATAATAGGCACTTTAATGCTATGGTTCAGTATTTAGTAAACTTGCTTCTTTCTCCAACAGCTAAGATTCATGGATCTAGGAGATAAAGTCTAGGATTGAATGACACATATCTTAATGTTCATCATCATGATTGTGTTGCAAAAATTTTATCATTTTGTTTCCTTTACCACATTCTATATTTCTTAGAGATCATATCGTCAGAGGATATGATGCTTCCACTGTGAGACAGAGCAACCATTCTACTGAACTGAGAGTTCTATTATCACAAAACCTCTACGAATTCCTCTTGTGTATCTCAGTATACAAAGGGAGAAGTTGATTTTGCTGGATAAAGTGACCAACACACTTCTCATGGGTAATTGGACCATCATTCCACAAATATGCAGAAAAGGGGTAATATCTTTAGAGTATAGAAGGTCTGTTTGTAGATCTCTTTTTATCACTACACCTTAGTATCACTAATCTTGTTAAAATTAGTGAAAAACAAGCATAATGTAATAAAGGATTAATATTATGCCCGACACATCAAGAATAGTGGTTTGCTTTTCCCTACCAAGTAAATAGCCAGAACTCTTTGAGAAGCTCACTGAAGTGAGAATAATTCAGAAAGGAGAGTATACAAATGTAATTGTAGATACTTGCTTTGACATTGTGACTAATTGTACAATTGAGTTTTATAACTGTCATGTTTATTTTCTCATTTTTATAGTATTTCTATTGAATATATTGATGTATTATTTTTCTAATGTCTGTATGATGTATGTGTATATAGATATATATTTACTGATTAGTATGTACATAGTTTATTACTCACAGAAATAGTTTCTGATGTTAAGTGGCTCAACTTAAAATCTTTTGAGTTAACAAGTGTACAAAGGCAATATATGTGTAGTAGAAAATATAGTTTGAATTTTGAGCTTTAACCTTGTTCTAGTCTAATAGTAGGAAATAATATAATCTTTTATGATACTAGTGGCCAAATGTTTGCAAGTGGAGTGAATTAATATACAATATACTCTGTTGCTATACTGTAATGTTTGGTAAACATATTGAATTTATTTGTACTTATATTTCAATCAGCAATGGGTTGATTTTTAATATATCCCAATTTTAAGTCAACATGCTTCTCTATATAAAATGTTTTCCTTCTACTATTCTGTTATGACACATGTAACGATTTGACAACATCATAATGTTTATATATTTTCAATTTAGGATCACAGTAGATAATTGACAGAGTTTCAGTGAGACTAATATCCATCACTCAAAGTTCTTTATCTTCTTTCCTGGAAACTTAGTGCATTTCCACCTTGATGAATAGCAATCATATTATGTTGTTCAACTATTTATGAATTTACTCTTCCTTTTTGAATAAGTATGGTTTAAGCTAA
Source organism: Peromyscus aztecus (assembly GCA_902168405.1). Classification (NCBI taxonomy): domain Eukaryota; kingdom Metazoa; phylum Chordata; class Mammalia; order Rodentia; family Cricetidae; genus Peromyscus; species Peromyscus aztecus. The sequence goes on from CABHPQ010172930.1 coordinate 21,292, forward strand.
GTTAATAAAATTCAAGTGATGCTTCATTAATAAATGTGCACTCACAAGTTATAAAGCAGATCTATGGTGCCAAAAGGGCAAGAGCTGACCTATGTACAGAAACAATATGAAATGACATTCTTTTTATAATAAGGCTAGAATTGTTTTGTTTCAAGAATTGCTGGGAGGGATGTGGAGTAAATTGAAAGGAGACTCACTTAATACAAAAGAATCCTAGAACAAGTTTCACAGTAGATTATGCTGTGAATAATAATGTCAAAGTAGCTCTCTACCACTTCCATATAAAATGACATTTTGCAGCATTCATTTAACCAGTTTCCAATTATTTTAAGCTCTCTTATTTATGTTAAGCTTTAGCAGTATGCAGTAGTAGCTGACCATCTTGAGATTTCAGAAGGTCGTGGAAGGCTGGGTTCCAATCACTACAGTTTGATAACAGTTATTCAAGGACTCAGTTTCTTCGGACTGTTAGAGTACCTATCTGTCTTCCCAAACTTACCAAGAAAAGGAGGATATCCAAATGTTGCAGAACATTTGTTTACACTGTGTGAAGATGTGTCACTATGATTGGTTTAATAAAGAGCTGAATGGCCAATAGCTAGGCATGAGAGAATATGCAGGACTTCCAGGCAGAGAGGAACTCAGGGTTAGAATCTGGCATGGCAAAAGACACCAGCAAGACATTGAGGAAGTCAGACATATGATACAGAGGAGAGGTAACTGAGCCATGTAGCAGAAAGTAAATTAACAAAAACAGGTTAATTTAAATGATAAGAGCTAGTTGGTTAAAAAAAAACCTAAACTAAGGCCAAGTTTCATAACTAATAAAAAGTCTCCATGTCTTTATGTATGAGTTGGTAGCACAAAGAAAAGTTCATCTACATCCACCTGAAAGAACACCACCAAGGTGTTTTTGGGCCAGAGATAATTCCAGGGTGATTGTTGTACTCAGATCAACAGAAATGCAAAGTAAATCTGGCACCACAACATACTCTCCCATCATTTCTCACAAAGCTATAATCTAATATGCCAAGTTCTGTCTTCAGTAAGAACTGTAAGAATTACCTTCTAGTTGGGACACATCCTTCAAAACCAGCAGGGCTGCCTTTCATACTGGCTTGGAACCCATTTCAGTCTCTTTAGAGTCTGTATCATTGACACTTATTCTTAAACATATGGCTGTAAAACTCGCTTCTTCAAAAGGAAGGTGATTGGTAAATAAAAGACCAACTGATGACATCTGTGACCCAATTTTCATTTGTGGAAGAAATCATCAATTCTTCTCTTTCAGCTTTACAACAGTTTGTGAGTCTTATTTCTATGCTCCCATTTCTCTGTGAAGTGAAAAGTCAAATGACCCACCAGGTCAAGGAGCATCTGTGTCCTACAGTATGGCTTAGAAAGAGGACTGAGCTGCAGAGATGGAGACTTGCAATGTTACAAGAATCTTAAATGGTCTTATTAATAAAATCAAACCTGGAGCCAGGTATTGGGGTGAATGCTGGAAAATCAGAGAAGTAGAACATGTCACAGCTTCCTCACCTCGCCAATTCCTCAGCTGATCCTATTTTCTCAGACTGGAAGCTTCTGTGTCCTCATCCAAATGAATCTCAGCTGAACTGATGCTCCAAAGCCTAAAAGCTTAACCAGGCTAAAAGCTTCTAGTTTCTGGTCCTCACGCCTTATATACCTTTCTGCTTTCTGCCGTTACTCCCTGGGATTAAAGGCTCACTTTCTGGGATTAAAGGCATGAGTCACCATGCTTGGCTATATCCTTGAACACACAGAGATCCAGGTAGATCTCTGCCTCTGGAATGCTAGGATTAAAGGTGTGTGCTACCACTGCCTATCCTCTATGTTTAATATTGTGGCTTTTCTGTTCTCTGCCCCCAGATGAGTTTATTAGCGTGCACAATATTTTGGGGAACATAATACCACCACACTTGCAGTGTGTCCTAAGTTTCCGTCATGATGCCCTTCCAGGCAAAGTACAAGGGAAGCATTTCATGGGTACACTGAACTATCACATTCATTTACATTGATTGTTTACCCAAAATAAAACAATAATTTGTTCATATCAGGGAATAATTTACCGATTTTAACCAACTGGAAAATACTCAGCTAGAAATCCTGCATATATCTTTAAAATGCTACTGTGCTCTTCATAGTAAAGATTTTCTTGGATTTATCAATGTTTGTAAAGTTTATTATTGAGCTACTTTTTCTGTTACTGAATATAACAAATTTAAAAGCAAACAAACATAATCATTTTCCTTATTTGCTATTGTTTGTGAGGCTTTATTTACTAAGGAAACTTGAATCATTCAATGAATAGTTTTGTAATCCTACCATCTGCATAAAACATTAAACAATTTATAATCTCTCCCACAACCATGAATCAAGTTACAGAAGATTATGTGTTTGTGTTTGTGATGATATCCTTGATAGAAAAGTCATAAAAATCTATGGTCATAAGTAATGACTACATGTAATAAGATGAGAGAAAAAAACAATACAAAAGCTAAACAAATAAAGAAGTAAGAGCTTGAAACTACACATGTATTTAACAGACATTACAAGAGGTAAATTTTTATATCAGTCACATCTTTGGCAACTGTCTGGTATATTATAATTCTGTAGCTATTTAATAACTTTCTTATAAAAATGCACAGATAATTAAAAGACACTTAGGTGTCTTTCGTGTGTGTGTATATGTGTGTGTGTTTGTGTAAGTGTGTGTGTATGTGTGTGTGTGTGTGTGTGTGTGTGTGTGTCTACCTGTCTGACTCTGTCTGTGTCTGGGTGATACATGTGCATGTATGGCAGTATGTGCATGCCCATGCATGTCTATGCTAAGGCCAGAAGAGAGCATGGGATATGTCCTCTTTGATCAGTTTTCATCTTTTCACTAAAAGCTGAATTGCTCAGTGAACCTGGAGCTTGGTGTTTTTCAGCTAGCATAGCAGGCTAGTCAAACCCATCAGTCTGTTTCTGGCTTCCTCCCTATCACTTGCTCTTGTTTAGTGGGCCAGACCAGGCTGGGCATCCAAACTCTTGTCTTCATGTTTTCACAATAGGCACTATTACCCACTGAACCATCTCTCCAGCGCTTCAGATTTCTTTTAAACTTAATAATTAAGTTGTGTTAAATACTTATGTCCAGCTACAGTAGGATTAGGAGTACTAATAAGTAGTTTAAAGAAAACGGAGAAATTTGCAAACAATGGAAAAAACTCACAAATCACATTTGTATCAATTCAAAACATTAATTTTAGATTAAGTTGTATAATAGATTATCACACTGCTATTTACCCTTCCATGTAATTTGATTGCATTCTTTTAATGTTTTATCATCTGTAAAGTACATTATTTTAAGTATGTTTAGACCTTAGTATTAAGGGAAGCCCCGTGGAGTGCTATACATACTACCACCAATGAGTTTTCTTTTTCTTCTTATTGAAAATAGGTTCCTTCCTTACATAATACAACCCGACAGTGACTATCCTCTACTTCTCCCATTTACCCTACCCACTCCTACCTAGATCCAACCCCTACATCTCTCATTAGAAAACAAACAGGCCTCTAAGGGATAACAGCAAAACAAAATATAAGATAAAAGCCAACACATAGGAGTTGAGCAGGACAAACACAAGGAAAAGAATCCAAAAGAATACATAAGAATAAGAGACCCACTCATTCAGGCACTCAGGAAGCCGACAAAGACAACAAAATCACCAGAGAATTTTATCCCAATTAACACAGGGCCTGTGTGTCTTGCTCACTTAGTTTTCTTCTTTTATTTTTACTTTCTTCCTTGTTTTTTTATGTGCATGAGATATTTACAAGGTAAATATGACTTTATCAGTATAAGCACTAATAAGCTCTCTGTCAATGTTACTCACTTAAAAAAATTAAACTTCATTTCAACATAATAAATCACACAGGTTCTAGTAATTCCTTTCTTACCATGTGACTCTTCCTAATGATCAAGTTCAGCTTTCCCATCACTTGGTTCCCTAACTCTGTGATCAAAGTCCATGGATTGAGTGGAACCATATCTTTCTACTTCCCAGTGGGTTGGACAAAAAATTTTATTCAGTGTGCACTTCTTTCCTTCAATGTTTTCTTTCTTTTTGTATATCTATATTCAGAAAGATATAATTCACAAATTATTTGATATAATCAATATCATGTAACACTGCAAAGAAGTTCAATGTTCGTTTTATGAATGAGATTTTTTTATATGTTCTATGGCTTTTTTTTTAATCTTACAGCAGAGATTGTATTTTTTTCCAGGGACTACAATCCCTATATACCAAGTATGTTGAGTTTGGAGTTCTATTTAATTGTAACAATATTTCATTTTATAACTCAAAACTTCAGGGAGTCCAGAAATCTGCACTGTCCAACTCACATTATAATTGAGAATATTAGTAACACCCTTTATGGAAATGATTAAATTTTTCTAATACTATAGGAAAATTTAGGCTTTGATGCACAGATCACTTAGATTGTTCAGCTCAGCACTGAAGCTATTAATTATTTCATTATGTTTTACTGTTTTCAAAGGATTAGTGCTTTGAAATTTTTAATTGCACCTCACTGCTGTAATTTTTCATGTTTTATAGTTCTATTTATGGTTTTAATTATATAATTTGAGGGTACACAGTCAGACAGTGTGCACAAAGGTCCTCAGCACTATTAAATTTTGACAGTAACTATGACACATACTTTAAAAAATATAATCTTTCTTGCAAGTTTTACTTAATAGCAGGTTTAGTTGACAAAGTGAAGTCTACTAGAGGTGTCCCAATGCCCTGACAAGGCTTAGATATATACACTTAAAGCAAGAGAATTACAGGCACAGCACTCATAGCTTCAAATAAAAAACTTCCCTTCATAAAATTTCTTTACAGAATAACTTTACTTTTTTATTCTTTACAGAATTCTATTGTGCTAAATGGTTTAGACTATAAACTTAAAAGCAGTGCTAAATACATGAGTTGCATTTATTATAAAGGACATTTAGTATTTTAACATATTAACAAAATATAATTTTAATGCATTAACACTAGATATTAAGTGTTATTAGTGGTATTTCAGTAACTGTAAATAATTCAGCATATCAATAATATAAACTAATGATTTAAATGTATTGATTTCAATACTTAGCATTTTGGTAGTAAGGATTGAAAATATTAAATTACTGAGATCCTTAGAATGTGGGCTAATGTAAGCTTATCACTTCAAGTTGGAATGATTGTAATATTTTACCAAGCAAAAAATGAGAACTGACCTCCAGTAATAAGATAGCTCACTTTATTCTTTAAAAAACATTACATGTTATTTTAAATACTATAAGATGCAAATAAAGTTTGTTTTCTTTGCTAATTATGCTTAGACATGAAAGAGACTACATTGTCCTTACTTGAGAGTAGCTTCAGTTCCCAGCTGATTAAGCAGGTAATAGACAAATTGTCTGCCTCTAATTCTAAATAAAAATTCTATCACATAACATGTTCTGTAACTTCCGATTTTGTATTGTTTCTACTAATATTCAAGAGAGATACAGATTGAAAAGCACAAATAATACTTTTATACTATGATGCAAATGGTTGTGGTCTTCATGAGCACTTATAGGGTCTAAAACATGCTCTGACAATCAAGTTAAGTAGATATTGTGATAACTGTAGTTTAGAATTGACTAGACTAAAATCAAGTTTGAATGCTTAAAGTCAAGTTTTCCTGTTCGTGACAACAGGAAAAATAGTCTTCTATAGTTAATAATACAGCAGTTGGTTGTCCAGTACCAAATAGGCTGCACTGAAAACATGATCAAGTAACACTACACAAGCTGAGCATGTTGTATTCATGCATTTAGGAATATATATATGTATATATATATATAGATACATATACATATACGTATATATACATGTGTATATATGTATATGTATATATACACATATACATAGTATACACATATTCATGAAACATTAATTAATGAAAAATGAATCCATGAATTATAAAGACAATAAAGGAGAGTAAATAGGAGATTTTGATGAAAAATCTAAATGATTTCAAAAAAATAAGAAATAAAAATAAAAATATCATTTTGAAACTGTTGGTCAGATCAACATGAATTATAACACAGGATTAAAAAATGAATTGAGTCAGATGATACAGTACTAAATTAATCACCTAGATAGGACTGGTGAGCACTTGTAAGACTGAAAGGAGCAGGCAATAGGGAAGCAATGGGCTGTGAGACCCAACTGTGTTCTCAGAGTCACATGTAGAGGTGATCATCTGTGGAATTTTATAATCATAATTATGCGGAGTTCCACCCCAGGTTCATCAGGAGTACTCCTTATGTCAGTGTACTTCAACATGAACCCCAGGAGATTATCAGATGTGCACCCTGGGTGGAGGAGTTTTAGAATAATTATAAAAGTAATGTATTCCTGGTAAGTAAAAAGGAATAAAATCTGAGCTGGAATTTTTATTCAAGTTCAAGTAGATCACTGAGTGCACACTGCTTAACATTCTGAGTGATGTTCATGACTTAAGCAGGAGAGACAGGGTAGAGCCTGAAAAGAATGAGTTTGCTTATTTGTAACAATAAATCCTAGGTTGCTCTCTCCATGGTGGATCACATTTTCTCATCTTCTGAAAACTGCATTACTGTCCTGTGTTTGCTTTATAGTACATACATGAAATGATATGCACCATTAAAAGCTGATAGTAGTGTGATTTAACCAAACACATAACATGTCAATCTAGGTTATTTGCCAGCATTTTTCTGATATTATTTCACTGCATGACTTTTTTTAAAAAACCCTGTGTGTGTACATACCTCTGTATACACAGACCTTGGTGTACATGCATGCTAATGTCAGATAACAGCCTCAGATGTCTGTCCTCATCTTCTACCTCATGCATGTATCAGGCTAGCATACTCCTAACTTACTTATTAGCAATTAAAAGAAAGTTATTTCTTATCTTTCAAACAGAGATATTAATTTATTTTAACTTAGCTCTAAACTCTATTACAATAGATTTTCCCATGGTATTTCCATTCTTTGTCATAAAGTATTATGCAAAAGAAAGATTTTAATTTTTCACAAATTCCCATGTGCAAATGACACATCAGATTGGAAGCATCATATTAAAAATGTAAACATAATTAATATTGAGTAATGTATTTTAATGGAATGTTTGCTTCCTCAAGAAAAATAATCACGTTTAAAATTAGCCTTAGACTAATTTTCATTTCTGCCACATTTTATTACACCTCACCTTTGATAATTAATGGCTACATATTTATTTCCACTTATTGTGGCGGAAGGAGAAATTCTTTTCCATTCTAAATGAAAGAATCATATTTTTGTGCAATTTAGTCATTCCCCTAAATGTTAGTTTACTTATTTAGCAAATTGAGCTTTTTTATATCCTAACATATTTTCAGAAATTCAAAACTAAATTGCTGATGTAAATATAATTTACTAATACACCTTCAATGTTGATAATGTCAGCATAATGTTTTCTTTAAGTGGTATAAGAGGAAGAATGGACACATTCAGATTAATAGCTAAAGTTAGTGATAAAAGCTCTGGGAAATATTAGAAAGTAAGGGTTTTGGGAGCTTGAGAATGAATTAATGAATTAATAAAATGTCTTAATTTCTTCACTTTTTAAGCTTGTCTACATAGATGTGTGCATGGAGTTTATTTAATCACTTTTTCAGAGATGAGATGAGAGGAAACATTAAGAACCAAAGGCCTGGTGGCGTCACTGTCAGTGAAAATAATGATAATTCATTAATGGTTTTACATTGCCATCCACATACATTAATAATCACTTGATGAATTCAGTATCACTAATTTTATGATTATAGACATTGTCAGTTTCTCTGAAGCTCGTTGTGCCTGTGATTAAATCTATTGCAAGAAAGTGCTCGGCTCAATGCTGCCCTGAAATGCTGCACAGGGAGGAACACAGCTATCAGATATCTGTTGTTCATGTTCTAGGATCTAGTGGTACCAGGTTAGAAGGGGTTCTGGATTCAAATAAGTTAATATGTCATTTTAATTTGATGTTATGTTTCTTAATGTGTCAAAAACAAAGTCTTGTGTTGACCCAGACTTCAGTATTGGAGCTGCATAAGCTGAGAATATTTCAAACAAGAAGAGACGTCTGACTCACTGTGGGAGGTGATGAATGAAAATGACTTTTGAGGTGTAGAGAAGACAGGACAAAGCAGACTGGAGTGCTGATATTTAGCTCTCCTGGCACTGGGAAATCTGAAACATCACAATTGGACAGTGATTTAATGAGGGTAATGAGACCAGAAATTTCACACACATATTAAAAAACAAAGGAATATTGTTTTAAGGTACATCATACACCTAAAAGTGTTTTCTACTTTTGGCATGATAAATTTTCTAAGTTAAACTCCATTAATTCTATGTGAGTATGAATGAAAACTCAACTACCAGTAATTGCCCTCTAAGCACAATTTACGCTGATATGTGGTGTTTTCATGTTCAGAACCTCCTTATTTTTTTATTCAGAGCTTTATATTTAAAATAATTTTACCATTGCTCAGACAGTAATGTTAACTTCACCAGTGTTTTATAGTGTCCTTTAAATGGTACTGTGATATCGATTTTTCTTTTATCGCTGAACACATATATCATATGGCTGTATGGCTGTTTTGCTGCAGCTTTTTGTTGCGACTAGTTGTTCCTAGTCGGTTTTTTTTTTTGGTTTTGTTTTTTGTTTTTTGTTTTTCGAGACAGGGTTTCTCTGTGTAGCTTTGCACCTTTCTTGGCGCTCACTTGGTAGCCCAGGCTGGCCTCGAACTCACAGAGATCCGCCTGCCTCTGCCTCTCGAGTGCTGGGATTAAAGGCGTGTGCCACCAACGCCCGGCTCCTAGTCTGTTTTTTAATTTGAAAATCTATCAAATGTCACTTTTATTAATTTTAAGTTTTGGCAGTTATACATAAAGTGTCTCAAACATTTTTGGACTGGTTCATTTTTTGGGTGGGAGCATGCTGTTAATCATTTGAGTAGATACCAAGGACCTTCTCAGGCTGCTGATCCATAGAGCTTCAAACAGAAATCAGAAAGAGCTTATCAGACAGCAGGTAAGAGTTCTTTCTGCTGGCTGGGCAAAGTCAACGTAGGGTATATTTCCTCTGTGACATATTGAGGGTTCTATATACATACACACTCACAGGCACACTCAAACACACAAAATTCTTCCTTTTTCTACCATTCTTATACAGGTTTCCACCAGAAGGCGTGGTCCAGATTAGAGGTGTGTCTTGGGGCCTCAAGATCTAGATCAAAAGTCTGTGTCTTCCAGTCTCAAGATCCAGACCAAAGGCATGCTGTCTTCCTTCTTCAAGACTTGAATCACAAGGGTGCCCTCCAATTCTGGATTGTAGTTCATTCTAGATATAGTCAAGTTGACAACCAAGAATAGCCACTATAGCATCCTGCAGTCTTGGCAATAGCCTGGGTTGTTTGGAGGTTCTCTTTGACCAATTCAATTAGATACAACTTGATCCCTAGACTGGAAGCTACATTTGGGCCAGTTGGGGTTCTCTTTCCTCATTATTTGGCAATTTTCTTTAGTTCTTCTTCTTCTTCTTCTTCTTCTTCTTCTTCTTCTTCTTCTTCTTCTTCTTCTTCTTCTTCTTCTTCTTCTTCGTGTGTGTGTGTGTGTGTGTGTGTGTGTGTGTGTGTGTGTGTGTTAGGAAGTTTCTAACTGTATTAGGTTTCAACACAACCCTTAAAATGGCCCTTAAATTTAGCTGTTTTCTCTCCCTTGTCTGCTTCTTTCTCCCTTTTCCTCTTGACAGTTTTCTTAACATATTTTATCTTCATCTGTCATATTTGTTTTGTTCTCAAAGCAATAAAAGTGAAGCCCTCTCATCTTGTCTTAACTGCAACGTGCCATTGCGTGTTTTTGGTTGATATCCATGGGAGGTCAGCCCTTTTCTAAATGGAAACAAAGGAGATGTGGATGGGGGAAGGGGAGAGAGTAGAGAAACTTTGAATGATTTTTAAATAATAAAAAAACATTTTTAAGAAAGGGAAGTCTTTTTTTTTTTCCTTTTCTAAGATTTACATTTTAGGGTGAAGTGATCCTTGTGGATTCCTGGGAACTTCCCTAGCACCCTGTTTCTCCCTGTTCCCATGATGTCTTCATTTATCATGGTATCTCTTTCCTTGCTATCCCACTCTGTCCCTGTTCCAGCTCAAACCTCCCATTGACTTATGTTCTCATTCCCCATCCCTTGCCCTCCATTACCCCCCCCCCAACTCCCAGTTTGCTCATGTGGATCTGATTTATTTCTCCTTTTCTGGGCAATCTATACGTCCCTCTTAGGGTCTTCTTGTTATCTAGCTTCTCTGGAATCCACAAGGATGACCCCACCTTAGACTACTATCAATGGTCGAGAGGGTGCCTGAACTGGCTTACTCTGGTAATCAGTTAGTGAATACCCTAACTCTCATCATAGAACCTTCATCCAGTAACTGATAGAAGCACATGCAGAGATCCACAGCCAGGTGCCAGGCAGAGCTCCAGAAGTCCAATGGATGAGAGAGAGGAGGGATTCTATGAACAAGAGACAGCGAGATCATGATGGGAAAACATACAGAGACGGCCACCCAAACTGGTGGAAACTAATGAACTGTGTACCAACAGGTGTGGAGGAGCCCCCATGGGACTGGATGAGGCCCTTTGGATAGGTGAGACAGTTGTTTTGCTTGAACTGTTTAGGGGGCCCTCAGGCAGTTGGATCGGGATCCATCCTTGGTGCATGAGCAGGCTTTTGGAGCCCAGTGCCTATGGTGTGACATCTTGCACAGCCTTGGTGCAGTGGGGAGGGTCTTGGACCAGCCTCATCTGAATCTACCAGACTCTGCTAACTCCCCATGGGAGACCTTGCCTTGGAGGAGGTGGGAATGGGGTATGGTTTGGAGAGGAAGACTGTGAGGTGGGAGGAGGGAGAAGAGGGGGAATCTCCGGTTGGTATGGTAAATGAATAGAAAATTTCTAAATAATAAAAAAAAAAAAATAAAATTCACATCTCAACAAAAATAAATAAATAAAAATAATAATAAAAGGATTTACTTTTAATTACATGTGTCTGTGTGTGGGTATATGTACAAGACTATGATGTGTATGGAAGCTACAGGAGGGCCGAGGATCCCAGGAGCTCGATTCCCTGGTTGCCTTGAGTTTCCCAATGTGGGTGCTGAGAACCAAAATCAGGTACTCTATTAGGACATTGTGTGCTCTTAACCACTAAGCCATCTCCATCTCTTCAAACCTTACTTTTTCAAAATGTTTTTCAGGTTTTTTTTTTCCTTTTTTACTATATATGTCATAAACAGACAATATTCTGAAGTGACTGTGCAACATATACTTTTCAGTGTCTTCTTCATTTATATGGGAGGTGTTTTTGTTTAATCTTCAGCTTGTTATCTCTCTCTCACTTGACATGAAGTCTTTCATTAGACATTAGAAGCTGAGCTTCCTTACCTTTAGAAATTTCTTTTTAATTTGTATTTCAGCTACAACAACTGCCTCGATCAAAATACATATACTTGGGGAAAGTGGATAAGTATACGATGTTTCCAGAGGAGTAGACAATAGCTCTTCAGTATTACCTTGGTAGAATAATGCAGCAGACAGAAGCAAAGCAACTGAGGTGTACTTTCTTCCAAACAGAGAAACACTGAGCACAGAGAAAGACCTGAAGGAAGTTGGGTTTCAAATGGTTAAGATCCAAGCTATATATTATATTTTTTAAAAAAATTAACTAATTTTCCCATTACACCTCATAATTGGAGACTTTAAAACAGAATTTGGGACTTTGAGATATTAGCAATCACTAAAGACTGTTTACTTTGCAAATTTAAGGTTAAATCACTATCCAGACAGAATTACTATTAAGGATCAGTTTCAGCTTCTAGGTAAAACACATATCTATTGCAAAGATAAATGGAAAATTGAACCATATTATTGTACATGTTTTTGCCACTAAGTCTTTCTTCATTTAGCAATGCCCACATTGACTGTGTTGGAATACTCATTTTTTCCAATGAGCTTCACATTCTCTTATCATCCACATTTGATGATGTCTTGGCATTAAGGTAAGCAGGAAATAAAAAAATAAAATCCTATCCTCTGAGTGTTTAGTGTTTTTCATATCTTTCTACAGAACTTTCATATCCAAATTGCTTATTTCTTGAAAAAATTACTTTTATTAAACTGTCTTTATACTCCTGATATAAATGTTGGTCTGCACTAATGAATGTTAAATATAATTCATGGTATTAATATATACATTAAAATACTATTGGTTTTATTTGTATCAAAGTTTCCCATATGAAAGAGCCATATTGCCACACAATATATTTCATTTGATTTTCAAATTAGAAGGAATTCTTGTATACAGTTATTGTCATTAAATATTGCATACAGTTTTTTTTTACTTTTCCATAAGAGTAATCACTTGCTTAATAAATGAATAAATGTTAACTGAGTTATGTTTGACCTAAGATGGATGAAAACATGTTAAGCAAAACCAGAAAGCCCTATGAAACTTGAAAAAGCATGAACCAAATCATTTAAAATGTAAAGTTAAAGCAGAAATAGTTAATGAGGAATTTAGTCCATGGTCCTACAAGAGCAGATAGTAAGAACTTGAAACAACATGCACTAGGCTTCAATTAAGTGGCAAATTTTCAACCCAAACTTCAGCTTTGTTAATGTTTAATTTTTAATCACTGTTTTGTTAACAAGATTGTGAACTCCTTTATTGCCTTTCATGCATATATTTTGATACATACTCTGTGTTTTCCTACCACAATTCCATCACTTATTTCACCTCTTCCCCTGTTTATCTGTTCCAATTCCCCAGATAGTCTCTGCTTATCCTCCCTGACCTCCCTGACCTGTGTAGGTTTTCTATACTCATTATTCCTTTCTTAAGACTTCTACATCCACTCTCAAATGAATGTTTAAATCCATAATTAACATGTTATAAAAATATTTTTCATCTATAACTGGTTTATTTTTTAACATGGTGGTCTCTATATCCCTCAGCTGCCATACCTTTGTTTTATTTTTTCACATTGAACAAAATTTCACTGTGTATATGTACCTTATTATTTCAATTCATGTGTTGATACATAGGCATCCTAGTTCAATATATTGCTCATTGTAACTAGTGTAGCAATAAATATGGACACAGGAGTATCTCATATATGGCGTACTAGAATCCTATTGGTGTATACCTGACAGGTGTGTAACTTGGTCATATGGTAGTTCTATTCATGTTTTTGAAGAATCTTTATAATGAATTCTCTAGTGATTTTGAAAGCTTTCATTTCAGCAGCAAAGTATATGGACTCTTTTTCCCAAATTCTACTCAGTGATTGATGTGGTTTGTTTTATTCACGGTGGTCATTCTGAATGGGGCTCTATGACTATGGCTTGCACCAGTTCAAATGTCTCTGAGTTCCTGACACATTCCATTCATTTGTTTATTGTGTCACCATCTAAGCCTATGTGATCTACAGAGATATTGTGTTCCTAGTGCCTTTTTTGGAAACTATTAGAAGCTGTTCATCTTTCTTCCCACATCTTGATTCTAAGTTTGAATGGCCCAGTTCTGGTGTGATTTCTACACTGTGCTTTTCTCAGCAGTGAAATTATCGCTACTAACAATGAAGACTGCAGATTGGCACACTCCCAGGCAGGGGAAGGAATCCAAATCATCTATGTTCCACTCTATTAAAACACTCTTTCTAGTCAGCATGGTAGTCAACCATCTTTCCTTCAAACACTTACAGTTACTATGTTAATAATTCTCAACCACTGCACATGTTGGTCTTCCCCAATCAACTTTCTAAAAAGTATGAGCATGAAATTTCAAGAGCCAGAGTTATGGGGCTGGTGGAAGGAAATAAATTTACTGTGTCTTTACTAATCTATGGTCCTTTTTTGAACACTGAAAGCATCTATTCATCGGCAGTGAGTACAGATTTCCATGGCAGAAGTTTTTCACAGCCTACAGTTATGAGTGAAAATGAAGAGCTCTCTACTACTTAATAGTTCATCTGTTGACTTTTAAATAATAATACCCATGGATGGCAAATAATGAATCCTAGTATATTATTATATTACTTAATTCAAAAACTGATAGAAATATTTGCTCAAAAACAATGCCTTGAACTAAAAAAAAAAGCAACCAGAAATCATAAAATAACAGCATTATTTTCCAATAGAATAATGCAACAAAATGTAGAATAGAGCAAAACTTTCAAGTGGGTTGGCAAACAAAAAAGAGAGTATAATAATCTTGACAAGCATAACTCTCATTAAATGTTCCAGCCCTACATTCTGAGTTGAGAATTTAATCGTTATTATGAAGTGTCTTCTATTCAAAATCATTCAGTGAATCTTTCAGTTATTAATTGCACATGGGATTTACTTTGCACTATGATAGCTCTTCTGGAAATGAAGTTATAACACAAGCTATGTGAAAATTTACAAGGTGCTAATGAGCTTTCTTCAAACATCACAAATTATTTAAGTAACTTAATGCTGTTGTTATTTTTTACAGTGTCAAAGGAGTTTTCACACTAATGTGAAGCAGGCACATAATTTATCTCTCTGTTTCCAAACTTCCAAGTATAAATTGAAAACATAAGCATAATGTCAAAGAGAATGACATTAATTTATTTCTTTCAAGTGCTTATATGTTCAAAAGTATTTTTATTACCAAGAAATAAATAATTATATGATTGATTTTGATGCTCAGCAGTCTACATTTTATTATATCTATGATATAGAAATGTATAAAGAGATACTAATTAATTTATATATAATATGGAATTCTATAGATTTTAATTGTATGTAAGTTTAAATCATGTATGTGTTTATAATAAAAACCTATGTAAAATAATATTCTTGTGTCACCCTTGAAAGTCAATTGGCTTCTTATACAGAGATATAAACATTAGATAAATTTACATTTTCCATGCTTTAAATGACCCCTCAAGAGTAGAAAAACAAGTCTCAGTTGCAGTGACAGGCAGAGACAAGGGCCCTAGATTACAACAGGAATTTCAAAATAGAAAAAGCTAAATTTTGGGCTTACTTGAATTTAGCATTAGCTTCAGACCCTATGAGAATTATTTATGTGGCTCTAAGCATAGTAAGTGGGAAAACAGAAAGTGATAAAGAGCTGGGCAAGATGAGGAAGATCTCATCTGATGAAATATACACTCCCAAATTCTAGACATGCTTAGATTCCCACAAATGAAAATACATCAGCACAAATATTACATTTAGTTTTCTACATGACTGTAATAATGAAGTCATTCTCTACCTGTGTGAAAACATAGTTAGACCTATGAATGACAAGGTGAGGATTCCACCAGGTATAGAGTTCAACCCTGAGTTCTCAAGTTGAAGAACGTGAGTGAGACACTCTCTATTTCTGCATCCTAAGTTCTTCCCCTGAGAGAAAGCATTAATAAGACTAATCTAGTAAAAGTGTTTGGCTTTCTGTGTGTGTGTGTGTGTGTGTGTGTGTGTGTATCTGTGTGCTGAAATGTGTTCATTGAACTAAGAATTTAGCTGAGTGCTTGAGCTGACAAAGATTTAATAATTTAATAATCAGTTTATTATTTTTGTTAGATTATATTGGATCTGGTTATACCAATGATGTCATAGTCTGCATATTTTGTCACAGAAAGTACATGGTAATTTATATACAACAAATTTATATACAACAAAGATATGTTACCCTGGAGGCTAGGAAGTCTAACTCTAAAGTTAAATATGACAGAGACCCTAAGGTAAGAGAGGGAAAACGGTGATGGATTTATTTGTTTATGAGGAATGCTCATGTCCTTCAACGGGACAACCAATCAAGATAGAGTTTTATTTATCAACAGTGTTTCCATTATGACAACATTTCCTATATATGATCTTTGGTGGGCACATGATAACTATTAAAGGTCTTAATATGTTCCAACATCAACTTCAAGTTCACATTTAAATTAAACTAAATTAGATATGAAAATTTTAAATTATAATGTCACCTCAAAGTAAAGTGAAGGCAGGAAAGATAACATAAACTCTTATAATTAATTCATTAATTTTGAAAGGAACCCCTTTAACTTCTGATTTTTCTGGATCCAGGGCACTTCTTGAATGCTGGCACTCTAGTCACTGACCACAGAGACCAGTTTTATGGGATTCAGGAGAACAAATTCAGGACTTACTGCATGTGAAGCAAGCACTCTATCGATTGATCTATAATTCCAAAAACCTTAAAACTGTAGAATATTCTCCTTGGACTGCATATCCTACATGCTGGCCATACTGTGATAGGATGGAGACAGCTCTATTCTGTGCGTTTTCTGGACTCATTCCACCTAGACCTTACTGCTGGAGTCTTGATAATACAGTTTTCCCTGACTAAGATTGCTTCATGTTTCCTAACTTGGGATGGTTTGTGATGTGTCACATTCATGTATAGTTAGATATCATTCAAAAAGTTTACTCCTAAAGATACCTCCTAAATCTCAACAGGTTCATCCTCCATTTTCCACTTCACTGGCTCATCTTACTCCTAACATTTGATTTGGGGTTAAACAGCTATAGAGTCCCTTTGATATTTTACTAAGACATTTTCCCACAAAACAGTCTAATTAATTGCTCTTTAACCCACCATTTTGCTGCAGTCCTAAGACACAGACACACAGCCCTTGCTGTGAACTGAGTTCATGATCACTTTTGCTTTTGTTTGCTAAGGCCAGATTCCTCATCTCTACCTGAGGCCTCAGCTGAAGTGTTCTTTCACCAATAGACCTAACAATATTCTGATCACAGTCACAGAATCTGTAAGAAAGCTTAGACCTCCCACTGTAGCTTCTCTTCATGCTGAGGATGTACCATACATGGCTTTTGTTTGTTTGTTTTATCCATTTCTTCCGGGTGCTTCCAGTCTAACCTCACTAAGCAGCTGCAGGGCTATGCACAGATTGTCAGGTATATGTTACAACATTAACAAAAGAAAATTGAACAAGCATTTGTATTAGTCTATTTTGCACTGCTATAATAGGATATTTCAGTCTAACTAATGTGTAACCAGTAGAAGTGTTTGGTATCATAGCTCTGAAGAATGGAAAGTCAGAGACCACAGGGAAAATCTAGTATCTGCCTCCTTGGAGCATCATCTCACAGTTAAGAGGAAAGAACAAGAGTGCATTCACACAACAGTACACAATGAGGCAATTTTTCTGTCAGGAAGCTACTTCCATGATGTCTAATCCATTCCCACAATAATAATGACCTAGTCATGAGGACTGGCACTACCTAATCACTCTTTAGAAGTCCCAGTGTTTACCATTGTTTTCATGGTGATTGAGATTCTAACCCTAGTATTTAGTATACATAGAAATCACACCAAATAATAGCAATAGCAGTAAATACCTAAGCAATGACAGTTCATCAAGATTTTTTAAATGTATTTTATAATTTATTCAATGATTGGATTCAGTTCTAGTCTCTTGAGAACCCTAAGTAAAGCAATACTAAGAGAGACTGAGTAAAAAATGCTGACTTAGTACATGAAAGTTAGTATAAAATATAATGTCTGACTGATGAGTCAAAATGAGGTGTGAGCTTTAAAAATTAACTGTGAAGTCATATGTTCACTGTAGTGAAGGAGTGAATCTCTACTTTATGTATTGGAAGTCTATGAAGACAGAGCTGTAGTTTTATACATGATGCAAATCCTGGTCATATTTGGAAATGTTGAGCATACTAATTGGTTTCTGATCTAAAACAACATTTGTGTCATCCTGAGCCTGTACATTTCAGGTTTGGCTTTGAACATGTACCTTAAAACAGCCTTCTTCCTACTCTGCAAGAAGACACTATAGCCCTTGCTGATTTACAACATAGCATTGTAGGTGACACATAGCAGTGATTTTCTTTAATAATATCATATTATTGATAGATATTTTAACATTTAGGTAGTTACTGGATAAATG
>CABHPQ010172931.1:0-40026 GCA_902168405.1 Peromyscus aztecus
TGTGTGTGTGTGTGTGTAGGGTTGAGGTCTCATATGCTTTTCCCCATTTACTTTAGCCTCTATTATTATAGCCTTTATTCAGCT
The DNA here is from genome assembly GCA_902168405.1 of Peromyscus aztecus. Taxonomy (NCBI): domain Eukaryota; kingdom Metazoa; phylum Chordata; class Mammalia; order Rodentia; family Cricetidae; genus Peromyscus; species Peromyscus aztecus. The sequence continues at coordinate 85 of CABHPQ010172931.1, forward strand.
TATCTTTGGGTAGTCATGGTAGAAAGACTTTAAAGATGTAGATTTTGATATTAGTAGGAGACACAATCTCATAGCAAAGTCCATGATTCCCTGGCTTTCACAATATTTCTGTGTCCTCTTTTGTAATGTTCCCTGAGCCTTAGACGTGGGAGTGCTTTGTAAGATATCCATTGGGACTGGGCTCTTGCTTTTTATGTGAAGTGCTTGACACTGCCCATGTAGCATGACTGATGAGCAATAGAAGGTGCCCCTACTCTTCTTTACACAAGCAGCGTGAAAGCTGTGAGAATCAAAGCCAAGATATTTTTGCCAACCCGAACAGCACAAAGAGAATGAACCTATAAGGTTGTAAAGGAAGATTTCTCATCCACATTTGACTAATGGAAACCATCAAGAAAGACTCTACCAAGACCACAACACACAGAGAATCCACCACTGTCTTTTACATAAAATACTTATTCAGGGACACCTGTCCAGGAACTCCTAGCTCCACTTCAACCTGAATTGATCCTACAGTTAACCCTTTTGATGAGAGTTATTTTTTCATAATAACTGATGGGTCTTCCTCAGTTTTGTCTTTTAAAACTTTCATTCATACTGTAGATACCTTGGTTGATAGAATTCTTGACCTAGAATGCATGAACCCCTGAGTTTAATCACCCACTGCAGGAACCAGACTGGATGTGGAGATACAACCAGAATCCCAGCACTTGAGAAGCAGAGGAAGAAGGTTGAGAATTTCAAGGTCATCCCAGATACATGTTGAGTTTGAGGTCACTTTGGGCTACATGAGACCCTATACAAAAATAAAACAAAAAACACCAAACCAAACCAACCAAACAACAACAACAAAGGCAATTTATCCTGGCCTTAATTTTTTAAATAGGCCCACAGTTCCCTTTGTAGTGTTATTCCCAAATATATATTGTTGTTCTTTGAAGAATATTTTTTATTTGCATTGATATATCGAATGTTATTTTATGGTAATGCAGTATTTTAAGAATAAAGGTGCCGGGCATTGGTGGCGCACGCCTTTAATCCCAGCACTCGGGAGGCAGAGGCAGGCAGATCTCTATGAGTTCGAGGCCAGCCTGGGCTACCAAGGCGCAAAGCTACACAGAGAAACCCTGTCTCGAAAAACAAAAAACAAACAAACAAACAAAAAAAAGAATAAAGGTAGCTAACAGGTATTGTTTCTTATAATACCCTTTACTGAAGGGCTAATGCTTAAAAAAATAGACAAACTTAGAGCACAGCCATATTCAGCCCAATTCACACAGGCAGCAAATGTTAGAAGGCATTCCCTGGACCTTTTGCTATCAAGAACTGCTTCTCATTAGTACATTAATTCTTTAGAATTATTGGCCACAAATTACTGAAAATTTATAAACTCTGTTGTATTATGCAATTTTTTTCCTCCAAGCTTCTATTTACGGTCACATTTCTATCAATGTTCTGTTTATTCAACTTTTTAAAAGTCTGTGTCTTAGTGAAAGCTTGCATCGTTTGTGTGTGTGTGTGTGTGTGTGTGTCTGTATATTTTGTGTGTGTGTTTGTTGTTTGTGTTTGCTTTTCCTTATTATTTGTTGTAGCTGAATAAATAGTTAATTCTGCATTATCCAGAATAAGTTCAGTGGTTTAAATATGTTTAAACAACCCTTTCTGCATATTGAGAGTCACTAATTATATTAAGAGATTCAGGAAAATCTAATAATGCTGTAAGAATGGCATACAGCTATGATTTTTTAACTGAATCATAAGGGCTTTGAGCCACTTTACTTATTTTTCCTTACTTCTAAGCTGAATTTCCTAATTTATTTGCATTAGTATAAAATGTATATACTTCAGAAATTGATGTTCCTTTTACTATATGAGGCAAAATCCAACTAGTACTTTTTATAAACTGAACTGTCTTGCTTTTGAGATATTTGTTGATAACCTCTCTCAAAAAATTAGTGCAAGCTTTTGCCAGTATTCATTCTGGCCATAATGAGGCAATGTCATTATTAGTAAAAGGTACCACAATTTCTGCTGTGTCTATTCCTGCTAATTGACAAAGTCATTTTTCCTGTCAGAATCAGTTCAGAAACCTTTTCTACATAGGTCTTTAATATTTTACTCTGTATGCTAACAATAAATATCCATTCTAACATATTATCTTCTCCCTACTTAAGAATTCATGTGGGAGAATGAGTAGAAAGCAAAACAACTAAAATACAATCAAGCTTTGGATCCAAGCAATCCATATGTGCATCCTATAATTTCTTTTCTACCAGAACCAATTCTCTCTTAGCCTCAGCTAATCATTTTCTTGGATTACTATTAAGCCAGAATATAGAAATTCACTTAAAGAATGGATAAGGAAATGTTGTACATTTCACAATGGAGTATTATTCAGATGTTAAAATTAATGACATCTGAAAAATTTGAAGACAAATGGATGGAACTAGAAAAATATCATCCCAAGTGAGGTAACCTTGACACAGAAAGATAAACATGGTATGAACTCATTTACAACTGCATACTAACTGTGAAGGAAAGGATAACCATGTGACAATTCACAGACCCAGAGAGGCTAGGTAATGAGGAGGGTCCAAGGGAGGGAATGCATTCATCTCTCAGGGAAGGGGAAATAGAACAGTTATCCTGGGTAGATTGTGGGCAGATGGGGACAGGAACATGAGGGATCTGGTTGAGGAGAGGGTGGAGGGGAGAGAGAGTACTTGTAAGAGATGACTGGAAAGAGAGAGCTTTTCAGGGACAGGTAGAAAGCTGATGCAAGGGAAACTACCATGAATCTACAAGGGTAACCCCAGCTAAGATTCCTAGCAATAGTGGATATGTAGCCTGAACTTGCCATCTCCTGTTATCAGATTGGTTACTACTACAATAATCATCAGAGAGCCTTTATCCAGTAACTGATGGAAACAGATACAGACCTACAGCCAAACATAAGGCCAAGCTCAGAGAATTCTGCTGAAGAGAGGGATAAAGGATCATAGGAGCCAGAAGGGTCAAAGATATTACAATCAAACCCACAGAAACAACTAACCTGACTCTTAGGAACTCATAGAGTTTGGACCAGCAATCAAGGAGCCTTTGTGGGACCTACCTAAGTCTTTTACAGATATGTGACAGTTGTATATCTTGGTCTATTTATGGAACTCCTATCAATGGGAGCAAGAGCTGCCCCTAATGCTTTTGATGGATCTTGTGAACCTCTTTCTCTTACTGGATTACCTTGCCCAGCCTAAATACAAGGAGAGGTGCTTAGTATTACTGCAATTTGGCATGTCATGCTTTGGTGATACCAAAGGGAAGCCTGATCATTTCTGAACAGAAACAGGAGGAGTGGATTCAGAGGGGAGGTGGGGGAGGGAACGTGAGAAGAGGAGGGAGAGGAAACTGTGATTGGGATGCAAAATAAAATTAAATAAACAAAAATAATTTGTAATTGATCTCTCCTGATTTGTACTTTCTGTGGTTGAGTTTTCTGTAAACCTATCTTATATCCTAGATAATTGATAGAATCTCCTCTCTGTATTTTTTCAAGAGCTTGTAATCCCCAACAAGAAAAAATTCTCTTTATTTCACCAAACATTTTTTTCTAAGGAAACTGACCCTGAATCAGCCAGTAAGATACCATTCATATAATGATAAATTGTAGAATGAAGAAACTGTTTATGAATTATTTTTAATGGCTGATGTATAAAAAATTGACACACGGTGGGACTGTTTAACATTCCCTGTGGAAGAACTTTCTACTTATACGTTTAACAGGTTGAATATTGTTATAAGTAGGTACTTTGAAGTCAAATTTTTCTTTCTCTTCTTCTTGTAAGTGTACAGTATAAAAACAGACTTTTAAATCAGTTACGATAGTAGACCATTCTTAGGTAATAAAGAAGGCAAGGGAATTCCAGGTTGTAAGCGTATTGGCTGAATCACCTTATTTATGGCTCTTAAATCTGTTAACATTCTCTATTTTCCAGATTTCTTCTAATAAAAATAAAGGAGAATTCCAAGAAGTTGTTTATTCTACAATATATTGTATTGAAATTTAGCTGTTTCTATACTAGCTGTGCTGTGCCTGTATCTTTTCTGATGTCAAAGACCATTGTTCCACCCAATGGGTTGTCAGTTAATCATTTTAAAGGCAGGGTGGTTGGTACCTTTGGAAGACCAACAACTTTTGTATTCTGTTTATATACAATCTGAATGAAATGTGACTGTTCTTGATAATAACTTTTAATATTTTTTTCAGAAGCATTCTTTATGATTTATTTCTGAGATTGGAGGAATGTTAATCTGTGTTTTTCATTGCTACAACAAATCATGTCCCCATAAATTCATGGCTATATGAGCAACAAATGTCTTTCATTTTCTTATTTGTCCTTCTGGCCCTATACACTAGACCTGTTTTGCACTTTGTTTTACTTGAGGTAAAGTTTCAATCCCTATAAGTCGAATGTTTATCTCCTGAAGAGGCCAATCTGAATGCCTAGATTTTGACAAATTTATTGCTACATCTGCCCCAGTGTCTACTAAGCCTCCAATTTCAATGTCACTTATTTGTATTTTTATCTTTGGTGTCTGATCATTTATAGCAGTTTGCCAAAATATTTGTTTTCTGTTCTCTCCTTAATCTTTTGTTTTAGCTACTGAAGTTGTTCTGTCCTTGATTACATTCAGAGCAGTGTTGTTTAACAGGTATTAAATCTTTAATTGTTCTGTAGATGAGTTTCTTCAATGCTGGCATGGAATGATTGAATCAAATTTGATATTGAAGCCTGCAGAAGTCCCCTGAGGGTTTTTCTTGACAGCAAAAAGTTACCTTGCCTATCCCTTATTGATCTACATTCCTTAGTCTAATACTGGACTTTGCTGCATCTTCTGCATACTCCAGAAGGCTGGAGACTTCTGTTTGGATTGTCTCTGGAAAAAACCTTGTTTCTAGGAACACTTTGCCTACAACCCATTTTGACCTTGCTTACCACAAATAAAATATCTGACATTTTGTTTTTTCTTAAAACTTTTAGAAATTACTTTTCCTATCAGAGTAGCATCATAAATGTCAGATCCAATATCAACTGTATTTCTCATCCATTCATCTATCTGTGCCAATCTTTCCTTTAAAGGCCTAATAACCCTTTTGCATTATCATTTTTAAAAGCCAAAGATTTGGTTATTAATTTTCTAACTCCCAAATCTGATACTATTCTCTTTATAACTGATGTCAGCCTTTGCAAAAAATCAGTGAAGGCTTCTTTTGAGATTTTTGTAATTTTAGTAAATGATGCAGACCTCTTTCCTGATTCTTCATCTTTGTGCCAATCATTTAAAGCTTCTAAACAACATTGCTTTATGATTTGACCATCAAATTCAAGTTGCCTTTGTAACTCAGCATATTGACCTTTGCCTAGAACTGGTCTTGGGAAATATTTATACCTGTAGTCCTATTTCATTGTTTTGTAGGCCTAGTTTCCTCTTTCCACCATTTTTGCTATTGTAATTGAGGAGAAGCTTCCAATATTGATGTTGCCACATGTTTCCAGTCTTGGGGGATAATTCTGTTTTGAGTTGCCCATGGATTTAACATCTGCTTCACATAGGGTGAGTACATACCATATGAAATGACTGCTTTCTTAAATCTCCTCAAATTTAATATTTCTGTAGGATTCCATTTAACCTCTTTTTTTGTTGTTTTTGTTTTTGCTTTTTTGAGACAGGATTTCCCTGTGTAGCTTTGGAGCCTGTCATGGAACTAGCTTTGTAGACCAGGCTGGCCTCAAACTGACAGAGATCTGCCTACCTCTACCTCCCAAGTGCTGGGATTAAAGGCATACACTACCACTGCCTGGCATTCCATTTAACGTCTTGATAGCTTTGTGGATGCCTATCATCTCCTGGTAGTTCTTATATAGTAACTGGATAAACTAAGGCTGGTTTTCTAACAGCCCTTGGCCATCCTTTTTCAGTTTCAAAATGCAGTGAGTGGTGCCTTAGTCTCTTGTCTAAATTCCTTTGTCTGTGTCAGAAAATATATTTTACTCATTTTCTTTTATAAATCTTTCTAAGGTTTGTATGTTTTCAATTCACTTCTCATATTTGGTGCAAAAATCCATTAGGGCTATTAAGGATAAAATATGAATTACCAGACTGATGGTAATTACAATCAGTATTATGTAAATCTCAGTTAAGTTATTTATTTTTTTATATTCTGCTTCTATTTTTAAGCCATCTAAAGTACCATTATCTAGGATCCTAATACCATATATTACAATATTTACCATCCTTAATGTGGGAAAGATTTTTCCTTTTAATATTACTCAACTCTCTCCTTGAGGAGTATCTTCCCAGTATCTTCACAGATATGATGTCTTCCCAGTTTGTCTGCTTCTGACATGATATATCTGTGCATGTTGTCATGCCATGTCAATTTTATCTATACCTCAATCATTTGCTTTTACCAATAAAGACTCAGGAGCCAGATGTGTGGGTGAAAATCTGCTAGCTCATAGAGGCAGAGAAAGCACCTGGCTGACATCCTCCTTTGCCTACATCCCAGAAAGAAAGCTTTTTTTATAATGCTGTCTCAAACAAAACTTTTCAAACTGAATGTCCCTCCCTTCTACTTCCTGTGCATCTCTCTCTGTTCTCATGACTCCATCTTACTCTCTATGGTTTTTTCCCTGTCAACTGGTTGCTTGCTCTGTTTTTTGACCTATCATTTATCTTATTTAATCCTCTTTACAATATTCAAGCTGAAAGCTCTTGGATTAAAGGTGTGTGCTAGGGTTAAGCCACACCACAATTAGAAACAGTTTTTTTTCCAGTAAATAATGAAAAATGGAGGTTCACAGTGTGATCAAATATCCTGCAACATGTGTTTGTGTGTGTGTGTGTTCACCTGGTTTTCTTCATTTAGCATAAAGTTCTTGACATTCTGTAATGACATTGTATTCTTATTAAAGAGAGTAAGAGGCCAGGCAGTGGTGGCACACACCTTTAATCCCAGCACTCGGGAGGCAGAGGCAGGTGGATCTATGTGTTTGAGGCAAGCCTGGTCTACAGAGCAAGTTCCAGGATAGGCTCCAAAGCTACACAAAGAAAACCTGTCTCAAAAAACTGAGGGAGACAGACAGAGAGAAAGAGAGAGAGAGAGAGAGAGAGAGCATGAAAGAAATAAAATTATATATGGCCCTGGAAGCCTTCAGTAAAGAAGACCTGAAGACATGAAGAAGACTATGTAGTCTCATGCTCGAACTCTGTGAAGACTGTACAGCATGTATGGATGTGACTAAATGGAAAAGTCTGGAATAGGATGAGGAACATGCCTTGTTTTTTAGATTCTTCTAAATTCTTCTCAGCCCATCTGTTGAACAAAGGGAGTAGGGAAAGACACCTGCCACTAAGAGTCTTTTGGGACAAAGACAGGACTGATGGTAAGAGAGAACATCTGTTCTGGTCTCCTTCACATGAAGGTTCTGTGCTTTGGGGTTGGTTTCCTGGGCTTCCTACACCTGGGCAGCTTGGTGTGCTCCTATTCTGTTTTTGAAACCCAGTTCAGATGTCCCACTCTTATGTAAAATTCTCTTCTTCCTGGATCATCAGTCATTTTTGTGAGGCACACTTACGTTCTTCTGTTGCTTTGATGTCAGCCCATAATTTGCTCCTATACCTGCCTGTGTATTGTAGCATTAGCTCATTGAAAGTATGGTCCAACTCTTTGTATTCATTTTAACATCAAAGAATACTAGTTTGTACCTGAAAGAATATTGAATCTCATTTTAAAATTGAATCATAATGAAGATTTCTGTTTGCAGATTTAAATAACACCAGTGAAACACTGTGTTTGGGCAGGTGCAAGTCATAAAATTGGAAGAAGAAGGAAGAATAGGAGAAGAATGAAGAAGGGAGAATGATGAGGATAGTATGAAGTCAAAGGAAAGTAAATGGGGTGTGGATCTGGCATGAGAAAATGTAGAGGTCTCTGTCCCATAGGCTCACTCTCAGATGTAGGAGGGAGGAGTTAAACATTCCAGTCTCATAAATCCTGAGAGTACAGTGCATAACCTGAAGTCTGGTTAACATACAAATTAACACCAGTACTCCTCAAATTATTCTAGGAAATAGAAACAGAAGGAACATTACCAATTCTTTTTTGTTTGTTTTTGGGTTTTTTTCTTTTCTTTTCTTTTTTTTGATTCAGGTTTCTCTGTGTAGTCCTGGTTGTCCTGGAACTCACTTTGTAGACCAGGCTGGCCTCAATCTCAGAGATCAGTCCTCCTCTGCCTACCAATTGCTAGGATTAAAGGTTTGTACCACCACCAACCAATTCTTTTTATGAGGCCACAGTTACTCTAATATTTAAACCACATAAAAGCCAAATAAAGAAAGAATTACAGACCAATATCCTTATGAATATAGATACAAAAATTTTCAATAAAAAACTCATAAACTAAATCTAAGATACATCAAAAAAGCTCGTTTACCATGATCAAGTAGGGTTCATTCCAGTTATGCAGGGATGATTAAAATCATATGAACAAATAAATCTAGTCTACCATATATACAAACTGAAGATATAAACCACATGATTATCTCATTAGATACAGAAAGAGGCCTTTGGCAAAATCTAACACCCCTTTATGATAAATACCCTGAGGTGGACAAGGCATAAAAGGGACATATTGCAACATAATTAAGGTGATTTACAGCAAGTCCACACCCCATATCAATATAAATGGAAAGAAATTCAAAGCATTTATAATAAATTTAGGAACATGACAGAGTTGTTCATCTCTCCATATCTATTCAATATAGTACTTTACATCTTAGCTAGAACAAAAGAGGTCAAAGGAGTTAAATAGGAAGGGATAAAGTCAAAGTATCTTTATTTGCAGATGATATGATGGTACACATAAGTGAAGCTAAAAATTCTGCTATGAAACTCCTACATCTGGTAAACACTTTCATCAAAGTAACAGGATACAAAATTAATACAAACCCAAAACAAAACAAACTAACAAACAAAAAACAAAATGTAGTTTTCCTCTATACAAATGCAAATGGCCCGAGAAAGAAATCAGGGAAACAATCCCTTTCACAATAGCCTCAAAAATATTTTAGGCTAATTCTAACCAAGCAAGTGAAAGACTTGTATGATAAAGATTTAAGATATTGAAGAAAGAAATCTGAAAAAAATATCAGAAAGTGGAAAGACCTCCTAAGCTACTGGAGGTTTCAACATACCTTACCTCAAATTTTATTATAGAGCTGTAACAGTTAAAATAGCATAGTGCTGGCACAACAACAGATATGTTAATCAATGGAAACAGATTTAAGACACAGACATAAATCCACATACCTGTGAACACTTGAGTTTTGATAAAGAAGTAAGAAATACACACTGGAAAAAAACTGGCAGACTGGATAGTTGCATGGAGAAGAATGCAAATAGATTCACACAAATCTCAACTCCTAATAGATCAAAGACCACAACAAAAGACCAGATACACTAAACCTGACCAAGGAGAAAGTAAGAAATAGCTTTGAACTCATTGGAACAGGAAAAGACTTTTTGAATAGAACACCAATAACTTGGTCAGTAAGAACAACAATTAGTTTATTGGACTTTGTGAAACTAAAAATCTTCTGTATGGCTAAGGGCATCATCATATTAATAAAGCAGAAAGCTACAGAATGGGAAATATTTTTCTCAACTATACATCAGTCAGATAATTAATTTGAAAAATATCTAGAGAATTAAATGAAACTGGGCATTGAGAACACAAACAAAAAAAAATGGAAGAGAGGCACAGATCTAAACAGAGAGTTCCCAAAAAATGAAACATAAATGGCTGAGAAACTCTTAAGAACAATACAACCATTACTAATCAGGGAAATGTAAATAAAAACTACTTTGAGACTTCATCTTACAGCAGTTAAATAGTTAATAAAACAAATGACAACTCATGCTGAGGAAGAGGTGGGGTTAGTGAAACACTAATCCATTGTTAGTGGCAATGCAAACTCGTACAACCACTATGAATAACATAATATGTGGTGGTTCCTCAGAAAGCTGGGAATAGATCTACCACAAGATACAGATTAATACTTTTGGGAAAATACTCAAAGGATGCTTCATCATGGTATGAAGATATTTGCTCAACCCTTTCATTGCTACTCTATTGATAACAGTCAGAAACTAGAGACAACCTAGATTGCATCAATGGATGAATGAATAATAAAAATTTAGGATATTTATACAATGGAATACTATTCAATTCTTTAAAAATTGAAATCTTGAAATTTTGAGGTAAATGGATGGAACTAGAAGAATTATCCAGAATGAGCTAACCCAGACCCAGGAAGATAAATATAGTATGTATTCACTTATACACATATGTTAGCTGTTAAGTCTTTGATAAGCAAGCTATAATCCATATAACCACATATGTTATGTATAGAGTGGGGGATAGTGGTGGTGGTGGGATCTCTCTAGGAAGAGGAAATATAATAGATAGTTATAAATGGATAAAGGGAGGGACATGAATGGCAGGTTCAACCCAGACTATTTCTAAGGTTATTGGTAACTATCCTCAAATTGATGAAATGGTACTATTGTTGAAGACAACACCTACACAACCCATTAAACATAGAGAAATCCAGTTGTTATCTTCCTAGAGTCTTCACCCCTACAGACTAGTGTTCAAGGTGTTGGAAGATACTCCTCTTACTCCTAAATGAGAAAGGAAACACCACCCAGCTACAAACTTCTTACTACTAGTAAGATGTACTAATGCAAAAGTGGCACAAAACTTGTGGGGTTAGTGAACCAATATCTGATTGGAGCTAAGGTCCACTACATGAGATGGAACCCATCACCAACACTGCTCAGGTGGCCAAGAATTTGAGACCACATAGACCAGAGTTTGAGGGGAAAACAAAGTACGACTGCTCTTCCAAAGGAATGTGGCCATAAAATGATACCTAATGACATTCTGCTACACTCATAAGTGCATTGTTCAGCCATAATCAAGGAAGCTTCTTGCAATAGATGACAACTAACACAGAGAGCCACAACTGGACAATATGCAGACAGTGTAAGACTTTGGAACACTAGTTCCAAATTGGATGTTTTTTTTTTTTAATCAACCCCCACCCCTTAGATCTCAGAGATCTATGTTAAAGAGGAGGCAGAAAGATTTTAAGAGCCAGAGAAGATAGATGCCACTAAGGAAACAGTGTCTTCTAGGAACAACAGGGGCAATAGGCTTATGAACTCATAGAGACTTGGTCAACATGTACAGGCCTATACAAGTTAAGGTCAGATGGGGTTCCAATGCTGAAGGGGTAAGGAGAGACATGTTCCTAACCCTAACCAAAAATCTATCTCCTATTGACATCAACTTGCAAATGAAAATTTAGTTTACTTCAATGGAGTCTCACTGGGTATATTAACCATACATAAAGGTAGGCCCAATGTCCAATAGTAGATGACCAACACAAAATGAACTCAAGGGTAGTTTTGTAGACTTTTTGTCTCATTTTGCTTTGTTTGGATATTTTTGTCTTACTGGTCTTTTGCTTGTAAACTCTAGTTTCTGATTTTGTGTTTTTATATGTGTTTATGTGTTTCTTTTGCATTTTCCTTTTTTTCTATCTTTTATTTTGTTTTTTTTTTCTTTTTTTTTTGCCTGTTGTTTGTTTTTCTGAGAGAAAAAGAACGGAGGTGGTAGTGGATTGGTGGGTATGTGAGTAGGCTATGGGAGTTGTTTGTGTAGGAAAAATCATGATTAGAACAAATTGCATGACAAATATTGAATAAAAAGAAGAAAAACAAGCAGGCAAACAAACAAATATTTTAGTCCCTTGGTTTCTCTGCGCATTCTAATTAGTCCTTTCTTTCCAACTTCTTGCTGGTAAGACTATCATCACCCTCTATTCCTTCAAGTGTATTTTCTTTCTATAGATATTTTTTAGAGAAAAATAACTGTAATTCTCAATATCCTATGTAATAATCACTTTCAATCTTATTTTTATTGACATTATTGCAAAATTTGTTATTTATCATTGCTTTATTACTAACTTTCTGACATTTTCCTTCTTGATATCTTTGTTTTGTGTCTCTCTTCTGTCACCAACAGAAATTATATTTCCTCTGATTGCGAGTAGAATTATGTTAATTTTTAGTGAGTCAACCTTAATATTTATTAGTAAAACCTTATTTATTATTATTATTTTTTATTTATTCTACATACCAACCACAGTGTCCTCTCCCTCCTCTCCTCATGTTACCTCCCCCCAGCTCCTTTCTAATGCCCCTCCATCTACCCCTCAGAAAGGGAAAGGCCTTCCATGGGGAGTCAACAAACTATGGTATATCAAGTTGAGGCAGGACCAGGGTCTTCCTCCCTGCATCAAGGCTGAGTGAGGCATCCCACCATAGACATTAGGTTCAAAAATTAGGTTCCATGCAGGAACAGATCCTATTCACACTACTAGGGGTCCCACAAACAGGCCAAGCTACACAAGTGTCACCACATGCAGAGGGCCTAGGTTGGTCCTACGCAGGTTCCCTAACTGTTGGTCTATAGTCCATGAGCTCCCTCAAGTTTGGGTCAGTTGTCTCTGTGGGTTTCTCCATCATGAATGTGACCTCCCCCCACTCCAACTTGTTCATATAGTCCCTCCTCTCTCTCTTCAGTTGGACTCCTGGAGTTCAGTCCAGTGCTTGGCTGTGGATCTTGGCAGAAACATTTTTATTGGGGTCAGATACTGTTTTTCCAAACACGTAGCTATTAATTTCATGTGTTTACTTTCAAGTAATTCTTTAACCTATTCCTTCCTCTGGATTTCCATAGTTAATTTTTGATTCTCTTTTCCATATTTCCTTAATTGACATATGTGAATGATATTGCTGTCTTCCTTTTTTCTCATGTCTAAGTCATTGTCATTTTATATGATGCTTATGGATCTGTCTATTTAAAGATCAAGGCTGCCAATGTAATTTTCCTACCTAATCTTTGGGTGCAACAATAAACTTTTTGAAGTTCTTCAGCATATTTTAAAAAACTTTGATGAAATAACAAATAGGCTATTTCAAGGCCTATTTCTACAGTGATTAAAGGAAATGTATATAACATATGAATCACTAAATTTTCTAATTGATTTTTACATAAATACTATTAACAAAATAGGAAACTGAGAAATATTAGCTGGGGTCATCCTTGTAGATTCCTGGGAATTTCCTTTGCACCAGGTTTCTACCTGATCCTGAAATGACCCCCTTTCCAGTTGTCTCTTAGAGTATTCTCCCCAATCCCACTCCACCTGATCCCTCATGTTCCCTATCCCCACTTGCCCCCAGTCCACTCATGAAATCTCTTCTATTTCTTGTAGACAGAGGCTTTTCTGTCCCACCAGGTCCCTCAGCTTCTTTTAAAATAATCACTCAGCAGCTTAATATTAATTACAAACTGTTTGGCCTATTGCTCAGGCTTATTATTAAGTAGCTCTTATAACTTAAGTTAACCCATGTCTATTAATCTGTGTTTTGCCAGGTGTCTTGTGGTTTTACGTGTGTTCTAATACATTTTGCTTCTCTGGCGGCAGGCTGGCATATGCTTCTGACTCCTTCCTTCTTCCTGTCCTGGTGCTTGGTTTTTCTGCCTGGATCTATTCTGTCTTGCTATAGGCCAAAGCAGCTTCTTTTTATTTTATTTTATTTTATTTTATTTTATTTTATTTTATTTTATTTTATTTTACAATACCATTCAGTTCTACATATCAGCCACGGACTCCCTTGTTCTCCCCCTCCTGCCCCCTTCCCCTTCCCCCCAGCCCACCCCCTATTCCCACCTTCTCCAGGGCAAGCCTCCCCCGAGGACTGAGATCAACCTGGTAGACTCAGTCCAGGCAGGGCCAGTCCCCTTCCTCCAGGCCGAGCCAAGCGACCCTGCATCAAAGCAGCTTCTTTATTAACAAATAGTAATAAACCATATTCACAATGTACCGAAAAACATCCTGCAGCAATTTCTCCTTCCCAGAGAGATCTGAGTGTATCCCTTGAGCCCTCCTTGTTACCTAGCCTCTCTGGGTCTGTGGATTGTATCATGATTATCCTTTACTTTACAGCTATATCCACTTATAAGTGAGTACACACCATGTTTACCTTTCTGAGTCTGGGTTACCTCACTCAGAATGATTTTTTTTTCTAGTTCCATTCATTTGTTTTTTAATTTTATGATGTCAATTTTTTTAACAGCTGATTAATACTCATTGTGTAAATACATCACATTTTCTTTATCCATTCTTCAATAGAGAACATCTAGGTTGTTTCCAGATTCTGGATATTACAAATAAACCTGCTATGAACATAACTGAGCAAGTGTCCTTGTGATATGATTGAGCATTTTTGGGTATATGCCCCAAAGTGCTGGGTGCTGAGGTAGATTGATTCTCAATTTTGTGAGGAGCACCGTATTGTTTTCCATAATGGCAGCCCATGTTTGTACTCCCACCAGTAATGGAGCAGCATTCCAATTGCTAGGCAGCATGAGCTGTCATTTGCATTTATCTTAGTCATTCTGACAGGTTTAAGATGGAATCTGAAAGGAGTTTTAATTTGCATTTGTCTGATGGCTAAGAATGTTGAGTATTTCTTTAAATGTTTCTTGGCCATTTGAGATTCATCTGTTGAGAATTCTCTGTTTTGATTTCTACCTCAGATTTTAATTAGATTATTATTTATTTTGATGTCTAGTTTCTTGAGTTCTTTATGTATTTTGACAATCAGCCCTCTGTCCAAAGTGGGCATGGTGAAGATCTTTCTCTATTCTGTAGGCTACTGTTTTGCCTATTGACAGTGTCAGCCATGGAATAAAAGCTTGGCTATGAAAGTGTATTTTATTCACCAAAATTACACAGTATAAAAACCAGGATGGTCAAGATGGAACAGGCATGGAGTGGGAGAGCAATGAAAGAGATACCATGATGTAGAGGGAGACATAATGGGGACAGGGAGAAACTGGGTGCTAGGGAAGTTCCCAGGAATCCCCAAGGATGACCTGAGCTTAGACTACTAGCAACAGTAGAAAGGGTACATGAACTGGCTTACTCCAGTAATCAGATCGGTGAATACCCTAACTCATTATAGAGCCTTTCTCAAGTAACTGATGGAAGCAGATGCAGAGATCCACAACAAAATATCAGGCCGAGCTCCATGAGTCCAGTTGAAGAGAGAGAAGAGGGATTCTATGAGCAAGGGGCATCAAGATCATGATGGGGAAACCTACAGAGAAAACCAAACTAAACTAGTGGGAACTCATAAAATTTAGAGCAACAGCTGTGTAGTGTGCATGGGACTTGTCTAGGCCCTCTTCATAGTGAGACAGTTATGTAGCATGATCTGCTTAAGGGGCCCCCTGGCAGTAGGATCAGAATCCATCCCTGGTGCATGAGCAGGATGTTTGGAGCCCACTACCTATGATGGGACACCTTGCACAGCCTTGATGCAGGGGTAGGGGCTTGGACCTGCCTCTACTAAATGTACCTCCCCATTGGAGGCCTTACTTTCTTGTAGGAGGGAATGGGAGGTGGCTTGAGAGGGGGAGGCTGGAGGGGCAGGAGGAGGGAAGAGGGGGATCTTTGATTGGTATGTAAAATGAATAAATTTTTTTCTTAATAAAAAAAATTCCTAATAAAACATGACCAACCCCCCAACCAAAAAAAGAGATGGTCTGTGACTTTTAAATTAAAATACTGTGAAATGTTTTGGAAAAAAAAAGTCATCCTTCTGTCAATTCATAGGAGTTAACTGTGCCTGATAAGTGGAGAACACATGGCCAAGAGCTATGGGAAGGGTCCCACAGCTATTTTAGAGAGATTTATGGTAACTCACAAGAGAATTACAGACAGAAGCAGACAGTTATTCATAGGCAATAGTCTTGTAAGTCTTACTTATCGAGATTCCTCTATCACATAGTTATTTGTCTGCTGGGTCAACCTTATGAATATCAGCTGTAATCTACTGTGTATTCTTGCAGACCTTGAAAATAATTCTAGATATACCATGAAATAATTACTTTCAATCTTATTTTTATTGACATGATTGCAGAATTGATGTTCTTTATCATTGCCTTGTTCCTATAATTGTCTACCTATGAGTTTTTGGCATCTATTATTGGGTGTCTCTCTTTCATTATCACAGAAATTCTATTTCATCAAATTACGAA
Source organism: Peromyscus aztecus (assembly GCA_902168405.1). Lineage (NCBI taxonomy): Eukaryota > Metazoa > Chordata > Mammalia > Rodentia > Cricetidae > Peromyscus > Peromyscus aztecus. The sequence continues at coordinate 16,326 of CABHPQ010172931.1, forward strand.
AAGAAGCATGTTATATTTTCAGTGAAACAATCTTAATTTTATATCTGGATCAGGTATTATTTTTTCTAAGCTAAGTATATGCATTTCATATATTTATGTTCAGATAGTTGTTAAATAATTACCTAAGATTTCCACTCTCAATTTTTCTTTCTCCGTGTCATATTTTCTTAATTGTCATGTATGAATGATACCATTATCTCCTTTTATCTCCTGTTAAATTCATTTTATTTGATACTTATGGATCTGTCTATCTAAAGATACAGGTTGTCAATTTGACTTTGCTACCTAATCTGTGCGTGCATTTATCAACATTTTGAAATTTAAGAATAGTGTATCAAATTTTGATAAAACAACATACTATTTGAAGTCTGTTACCACATTGATCATACAAAATGAATATAATGCATGAATTAATAAATTTTCTAATTGAGTTCTAGATTAATAATATTAAAGAACAGGAAATATTGAGAAATCTCTTCTTCAAATTGTCTTGAATGGAATTTTTAAATTGTCAGCTTCTGATTACAAGTGAAATATTAAAAACAGAAGGTAAAGAAAAGACTTTTGGAGCTATGTATTAGTAGTATTTCATCAAGTAGACATGAATCTAAATCATGGGATGCTGTTTGAAAGAAAATACCAAAATTTCAGTTAATAATTGCCAAATCATACATCTGCCTCCCAAATTAAGACAAAGGAGGGATATTGTATATAACAAGTTAATTTAACCAAATGTGAAAGTCTATAACAATCAGATATGAAAAATGACAACAGGAACATACATGATGTAAACATTCTCTTAAAATCTATATTTTCTAATACATTTGATGTCCTGAATGAAACGAAATTTCACACTGCAGTAATAAAGTTATTTCAGAGTTATGAAATGATCAATTCCCAGAGGTCTAATCCATGGATTAACAGCAAAATTCCTGAGAAGTACAGGGTATGTGATGGGATAATAGAAAATGGACTACATGAAATTTGGGAAAATAAATAATGAGTGGTTAACCAAAATACAGGATGTATGCCTAGTTTAGAATGTGCCACAACCTTGTAACATTTTAAAAATGATTATGTATTTATCAAAATACAATGGAAGTTACAAGCAGACTATTTTTCAAAACATTTCAGATTTTGTATATGCCAGGAAACTTCATGTATCAAAAGTCCCTTTACCCACTGATTCATCTCGCCAGTAAAGGGTAGTAGGAATTAAATGAAATTTAATTCACCTATATTTCTAAGAACTAAGAAACTCTATTCCTATAATTTATTGTAAGATTGATGTAATTTTTCCCATAAAATATTTAGTTCTTCATATCTTTCCAACAAGTACCATGAAGCACAATTTTTATCCACAACCTCCTTTGACTATAAACACTTCCAAAGCCATTAAATTTTGTTTCAGGTTTTATATTACTAGCAAAAGACGAAGACATACCCTCTAAAGTGTGCTTTGGGGTCCACACCCCAGGTGTCCTGGCTTAGAGTATTCAGCAAGAAGACTGGTTGCAAGACTGGGAAGAAAGGGGGTGACTGCAGGGCTTATGACTGCTTCAGGATGCAGATCACAGAATTAAAATATTTTGTATTTAGACATGGAATATCTATGGATACACTGAAAAGACCAGTCTGGAGTTACTTGGGACCCTTTTTTTCCCTGAAAATTATCTTCATTTTGTTACTCTGTTGCTAACATTACACGTGGCTGCCTTCCTGCATAAGAAGAGGGTACTTCTTAAAGCAAAATAAAATTTATGACCCATAAGAGATTGGATTTGTTTTCATCTTATGTAGATCTAGGTTTTCTAATGCTCAGATTTGGAATATTTAAAATACGTGTATGTAGCTAATATTCAGTATACATAGTTAACACAAATCTTTCAAATTTAAGTCTGATTGTTTAGTTACTTTTCTATTGCTATGACAACACATCATGATGAAAGCAACTTATTTAATTTGGGGCTCATGTTTCAAGAGGTCTATAGTCCATGGCCATCATGGCAGAGAGCAGAGGAGCAGGCAGGCAGGCAGGCAGGCATGACACTGGAGCAGTAGCCAAGAGCTCATATCTTATCCACCAACATGAGGCAAAGGGAGAAGGAGAGAGAGAGAGAGAGAGAGAGAGAGAGAGAGAGAGAGAGAGAGAGAGAGAGAGAGAGAGAGAGAACTGGGAGTGTATGGACTTTTGAAAGTTCAAAGCGCCCCTCGAATTGACACACCTTCTATAACAAAGCCAAACCTAATACTCTTCAAACAATTCAACCAACTGCAGGACAACTATTTAAGTACATGAGCTTCTGGGGACTATTCTTGTTAAACAAGCACATTCCACTCCCTGACTCCCATAGGTTGTAGCCATATCATAATTCAAATGCATTGAGTCCAACCCCAGAAGTCCCTGCTTTCTTTTACAGTCTCAACATAGTTGAAAAACACAGTCTCTTCTGGACTCAAGGCAGTCTTTTGACTGTAACCCTCTCTAAAAGGATCACAATTAAAGCTGGAGGGAGATCTATTCCCAATTTTCTGAGAAACTGCCATATTGATTTCCAAAGTTGCTGTATAAGTTTGCACTCCCACCAGGAGTGGAGTGTTCCACTTGCTCCACATTCTCTCCAGCATGAGCTTCCACTTGTGTTTTTGATCACAGGCTTTCTGACAGGTGTAAGATGGAATCTCAAAGTCATTTTGATTTGCATTTTCTTGATGGCTAAGGATGTTGAACATTTCTTTAAGTGTTTCTCGGCCTTTTTGGTTTTCTCTGTTGAGAACTGTCTATTTGGATCTGCATCCCATTTTTAAATAGTGTTATTTGGTTTGTTGATGTCTAGAAGACCCAGCTCTACCACTTCTGGTCACATACCCAAAGGATGCAAAGGATGTGATTCTATCACAAGGGCACTTGCTCAACTATGTTCATATCATCTTTACTCAAAAGAGCCAGAACTGGAAACAACCTAGATGTTCCTCAACCAAAGAATGATTAAAGAAAATGTGGTTCATATATACAATGGAGTATTACTCAGCTACTAAAAACAATGACATCATTAAATGTACAAGCAAATGAATGGAACTTGAAAAAACTCATCCTGAGTGAGGTAACCCAGACCCAAAAAGACAGACATGAGTGTTCTCTGATGGGAATCTAACAGAATTGCCATCAAAGAGACCAGAGAATCTTCATACAGCAACTGATTGGAGCAGGTGCAGAGTCCCATAAAAAAATATTAGGCCAAGCTTGGGGAGCCCTGCATATGGGTGGGGGGGAGGAAAGATAAGAGTAACTAGAGGGCACAGGGACACCATAAGAACACCACCTACAGAATCATGTGACTGGAACTCATGAGGGCTCTGGGAAATCAGGGGGCCTATAGCAGTCTGACCTAGATATATGTTATGGCTGAGTAGCTAGGGAATCCTAAAGTGGGAGTGGGGGCTGTATCTGACTCTTTTGCCTGTTTGTGGGATCCTTTTCTTCCTATAGGGCTTGCCTTGTCCAGCTTTGATATGATGTTATATGTCTGGTATTGTTGTAGGCTATTATATCATGTTTAATTGATGTCCCTGGGACACATATTCTTTTCTGAAGGGAGATAGAAGGGGTGGATCTGGGGGAAAGAGGAGGTAGGAAGAGAGACTAGGGGAAGGGAGGGTGGGGAAATTGCAGTCAGGATGTAGTATATGTGAGAAAAATAAAAAAACAACAATAATAAAAGAAAAAAATCATCTTGAGGGAGTTGATTTTCTTCCTCTAACATGTAGATTTTGAGCATTGAATTGGAGTCATTAGACTTGGCAGCAAGCTCCTATACCTGATAAGTTGTTCCACTGGCCTCTACTGTACTTATTCTTCATACACCAATTGTATAGAAGCAATTTCACTGAATTGCTAAAATTTAATTAAAATCATCTTCTTAGAAATCACATGGGCAATAAGAACTCATTTTCCATTCTAATTATAGTTCATCAAGAAGTCCTCATGATGTTCTATTTTTATAATATGCCTGTGTGCAGGTGAAAGTAATGTGTGTAGGTTTGAAATCAGTGTTACTTTATAAGTAAGGAAGAGGGGGAGAGTAAATACATGCAAGATTTATGTAACAGTGAGAAGCATTGTGAAATGCAATCTAGTGGACATGGCACAGTCAATGCAGTCATGATTCCAAGGCTGCCTACTGTGGGCCCCATATAGATAACTGTCAATAGTCAGTCATAGATCAGAGTGTAATGTATGCTATGCTCACCTCCTTACTGAACTGTGAGCTCCTGATGATTCTGAGACAGGACCAGACATTTTCTTCCTTTGTAACCCACTGAAGAGCTCACCATTCCCCAGGGATGATTCCAAACCAATGGACACACAAATGACTCTTGTAATCCAAGTGGACCACAAAGTCAAAAACAAAACAAAACTATACAAAAAGAACATAAATGTAGAAAGGGACTAGTGTGCGTGTGGGTGGGGAAGTGGAAAATAGGAGTGGGAGGGAAATAAAGGTCAGGGAAATTAGTCAGATGCAATCAGCTTATTGCAGATATTGTCAAAGAACAAATTTCACAAAAGGCAAAATGGTGACTTTAAATTTTAGATAGTGAAATCTGTCTGAGATAATATTTTAGGAGAAAGATACCAAAACTTCCTAATATATTTCGCGTATGCCCAAGGTGTGTAGTGAGCCTTACTTATACCTAATTTGATTTCAGGAAAGCATGATACAGGTATCTGCATGTTTTTATTAGTTTATAAGAACATCTTTAATTTACTAGAATACACATACAGATTAATTGCAACCATAGTTCATGAAATATTAGGACAGGTTATTCAAGAAATTATGATGTATATATCTTTTTAGGGATACACCAGGTATCAAATTATTGTAAAGGTGTATACATGTAGTTTTATCCAGCAAATGACATACATTATCAATGGTAACTAACATGAACAGTCTCACACTCTCTATGTAAATATATATATATTAATATATCTCTTATATATGTAATGTTTTCAAAAGCATAAAAATTTTTACCACACTGTCCTACTTTCATAATATAAAGTAATAGTAAGGTCATAAAATAATTTGTGGACTGAAGGAAGTATATTATAATATTATGAAAAATGCCATTTCAGTTATAGAGTGGAAAAAGGGAAAATAATTTCATTTGAATAGATACAAATTGGTACATGACACAGAATATGTCAATATGAGGCAACTAGCATTATCATTTGATTTGTAAGTCATTTTGTTCAGTAAGAGGATGTAGACCTCAAAAATACCTTCAGTATTTCCTGTAGTGAAGTTAGAATTAGGGTTGGAATATAATGATATGTTTTTAAATGATAATTTTGAAAAATAATTCAATGAAAACATTGCAAATAATAATCCTGTTAAAAAGACTTGCACAGTGTTGTGACCATAGGTAATGATTAGTAAATTGTAGTGATTATTATTTTATAACATTATCTTCATCCTCTACTCTTCAAACACAAACTGGTATATGATGCAGCTATTACTGGAAGTGGTAAAAATCTAAATATTAGACTTTCAAATGCACTTTCATAATAGTTGTTTTCATAACAATATATTCATGCAAATAATATCATGAAGAAGTGAGTCATATATGCAATCTTTGTTATTGTAAAAATACAGTTAAAATAGTATACACACAATGAATTTTCTGATTAGGTATCTAAAATTTATCCCCAAATTTACCTGTGATTTCTCAGCTTTTTTATGGCATTTTTAATATCCTTATTTCTCAGTGTATAGATGGCTGGATTCAGGAGAGGTGTGATGACTGTGTAAAACACAGCAAGAAACTTGTCAACCCAAGTGATGTTGACTGGCCACAGATAGATGAAAATGCAGGGCCCAAAGAACAGCACAACCACTATGATGTGGGATGTACAGGTAGAGAGTGCCTTTGATGAGCCATCTTTAGAGCGAAGCTGAACAGATAATAGAATGTAAGTGTAAGATATCAGCAAGAGAATGAAACAAGTTGTTGCTAAAACACCACTGTCAGCATTGATCACGATTCCCAGGGTATCAGTATTTGTGCAGGCTAATTTCATCACCAAAGGAATATCACAGAAAAAACTGTCTATTACTTTAGGTCCACAGAAAGGTAGTTCCAAAATCAGGATCAGCTGACTCATGGCATGCACAAATCCAATGATCCATGATATTAAAACGAGCCAGATGCACTTCTGTGTGTCCATGATGCTGGTGTAGTGGAGTGGCCTGCAGATTGCCACATATCGGTCATAGGCCATTGTTACAAGAAGTACCATCTCACCCCCTCCAAAGAAATGCACACAGAGGATCTGGCTCATGCAGCCCCCAAAGGAAATGGTTTTATTATCTTTTAAGAGGTCTGTGGTCAGTTTGGGGGTAGTAACTGAGGAAAGGCAGAAGTCAACAAATGAGAGATTAGCTAACAGAAAGTACATGGGAGAGTGGAGATGATGATCAGTGATGATTAATATCACAACAAAGAGGTTGCCTACCACAGTCATCAGGTAGAGGGTGGAAAATGGCAGCAGGAGGAAGATTTGTATTTCTTTTGAACTACAAAGTCCCTGAAAAATAAACTCAGACACCACAGACTGGTTTGCTTCTTCCATTTAGTACACTGTGCTCCAATGGGTTGAGAGAGACAGAGCCTAACTAAGAATTCCTGAAATAGAAACAATAACTTAATGTTTAGGGTCAAGTAAGCAGAAAAATATTCAAATTGAAATCTTAGCAAAATTTTAATTTTAAAATCCAACTCAAATTTTAAATAAATCTTTCTTGTATTTGTGCATTGTGTATAATCAGAAAAAGATTCTAAATGTAGAATGATAGGTTAAAATCTTTGCATATCCAAAAGATAATATTTATAGGTATGGATATGAGTATATTGTTTATTAATATCAGTAGCACATATTTTATTTGCATTTTCCAAATTTTAATCTGCTCCTTCTGGATGGAATCAGAAATAATTTTCTTCAATGAATATAGAGATAAAGCTACAGCCCATTTACTTGACCATCATAATTCCAAAATGACAATCTATTGACATGTTTCAAACATAAACAGAAAATTCCCATTCACAAATCTACCATTGACTATGAACATACAGAATGAAACCAAGTTTACTAAAAAATGTGAGAAAAAATGTTCATCAAATTAATTGTGAAGCCAGGTGCCTAAGACATATTGCCAATTCCTTGATTTCTGACTTATCCATTAGAGTGTATCTGTGAACAATCATATATTCATAGGCCAGTAGAATATTACTTATTGTCCCATATTGACTGGCTTTCATTTCTAAATGGTGAGATTTCATATGCTATTCTGAAAAATTGATAAGTGAAAGAAAATTTCCCTGCCTTTCTACCTTTCTTTCCTTCCTTCTTTCCTTTATAAAATGTCATTTTCATATAACTTATATTGAATTGAAGAATTTGCAGTGAACTATTATTAATTAAACCTCTAGCATTCTCATCTCCTTCCCATTCTTTTTTACCTGATTCTCTACTCTATTGTCTGTAGAAAACAAATATTTAAAATGTTCTAAGATAATAAGCTAATTTTAGAGTAAAGTAAGTAGTCTTTCAGCAGCATGCTTTTTCAACAGAAAGTCTTGTAACTTGTCATGTTACATAAAGAGTTTATTTTATGTGAACATATAAAACTACTTAAAATTTCCAGAAGTCTCAAATGCTTTATGGATAGGTAAACTTATATGATGTTTTTGGAAAATAGAACAATGAAGAATGCAGATGTAGGATTCTCTGAAAATTCCTAGTGATAAAAACTGTGCTTCTAATGCAGAAAAAAACATTAAATGATTATTTGTGGTGAAATATGACAGTACAAAAATCACTTTGGGATGTACTTACACTACAGGAATTACCTCATCAACCAGGTCTTATCAAGTTGTTAATGCTCCCTCTAAATGCTGCTTGAATCTGAAACTGTGCCACATTGTAATAATGTGATTTCTGCTGTGATGAATGTTGGCAAGAATTTCATCTCAGTGTGGCTTATATACACAAAGTCATGTCTGCTTTGGAAACTTTCCTTTTCTGTACATTAAATGGGTCCAAGTCCTTGGGGATCCTGAATTGGAGACATCTTTCAGCAATTACCCATTTTCAATGCTAGGTTCAAGTTAAGATTGTAAAATGCAAGAAAAAAGTTTAAACAAAATATAAAATATGTTGCCTTAGGTGTGGAAAAACAGAACACTTGTATAAAGCTGTTGATAGTATACAGTAATATAGCACCTAAAAATGGTGAAAGATTTAACAAAACTTAAAAATAAAACTAATCCATTTATCAAGGAATGCTGCATTCCCATGTTCTTTGATGTATTATTTATAGCATATATTATTTACTGAAGTGCTGAGGGACAGATGAACTAATAGAGAAAGTTATATGTCTGTATCATAAATATATATGGTATATACATACATGCATGTTCATGTGCACATGTGTATGCACATACATACAGACATATATTACTATGAATTATTATTAACATTGTGTTAATAACACAATGCTGTTATTTGTGGCAATGTGGATGAATGTTGAGGACATTCTGTCATAGAAGAATAAATGTTGTATAGTTTCTACATAAGTAAAGAATTTAAAACAAGCAGAACCTCAGAAGCAGAGAATACAATAGTGATTTTTTAGGGCTAGAGTAGAAAATAAGAAGGCATTTAGTAAGCATATGATTATTTTACATGAATTAAGTTCTAGACATCTGTTTCACAGCATAGTGGCAATGGTTTATTAAGACCTTACTGTACAGGGGATCTATATAGGGTTGTGTAGAGGGTTTAATGACTAAAGTAGTTTCCACTCAACCATGAAGAATTTACATTACAGAATATATGTATACTGGCAACATTTCTGTGGCAAAATGGGGGTTGAGAATAAGGGAATCTTGAGAAGCTAGGGCCAGATATAGCCGTATACACAGTGGTCAAGAACTAAGAACCCTGTGTCAAACAAGTTAGAGGGAAATGAGTGATACTCAATGTTTTCCTCTGTTCTTTACACATGTGCAGCATGAAATGTACTTTCTCTCTCTCTTAAAAATGAAAAAAAGTAAATAGAAAATGGAAACTCAGGGAAGGAAGATGGAATTGTAGATGTGGAGCCGTGCCATTGTATACATTAAATGCATGGTTATTGAATATCAGTTTTACTGAACAATGCTGTTATGTTTAGCAAAGCTGTTAAATATAAAATGTGTTATAATGATTTCTATGGAAGAATTGATGCCGTTCTCCTAGATTTAAATCATTCACATTATAAAATTATGTCAAGATGTTATATCTGTCTCAGCAGAAGTTATTTGTTATGTACATATGGAAGTGGCAGCCAGATCAATATTGGCACACTGCCATTTTCCTTATGACTGAAGAGCTTATATCAACTTTTTCTTCCTTTGATTCAGAAGAACATTGGGGGTCACATCATGCTTGGTGCATCCTTTAGTTGAGTTCAGATGTGGAAGCCCACACAGGTTTCTTAGTGAGATATGAGCTTGCTTTTTTAGAGGATTGCTTGACCACGTGCGTGTTTACCAGGGAATTGGAAGGGTCTTCACTTGACTGTGCTAGCGGGAGATCTTTTTCTCTACCCCTTGGCATTCCTATAAAAGGCCCTTTAGAAGATATAGGAGGGGCCAGTGGATATTGATCCAGGCCTTTGCAAGGATATCCTGTGTTTCTATGTTTCTCTCCCCCTCTATCTTTCTACCTGAGATCCCTTATCCCTCATTCCTCAAGAGTACCCTGGGGAAAAAGTGGTGTCAGGTTCTCTCACAGGTGGTGTCAGGAACAGGGACAGTGGATTTGGTGAAGGGAGACAGGGGGCATCACCGGTGAAAGGGGGCATACCCAACAATGGATTAAAAATAAAGATGATGGTATTTTATTCTCAGGAGTGAAAATAAAGTGGCTGAAAGAAATGCCGAAGTGAAATATGAGACTGCAGCAAATCCCCCTCTATCTCTAGATTTCTTTCTCTCTCTCCCTCTCTTAATATCTATCTACCAAAAATAAGGAAAATATATAAGGTAGAATATAGGAATATAGTGTAAGGTAGAATATAGAAATATTGGGTAAGAAGAAATTTAGAGTACAATTTTCTTAGCGGTGAAATGGGGCACAAAAATTGTAAGCAAATCTTTAAAGAGTCACTTGTAGGAAAATTGAAAAATAGAGGGGTTAAGGTAGAATTATAACAAGTATGGAGATTTTTGGAATTTATAAAGGAACTGTGTCCTTGGTTCTATGATTATGGGACTCTGAACATAGAATATTGGAAGGGAATAGGAGCAGAAATGAAAAAAATACTATGAGGAAAACAGGCCAGAAAAGATTCCTGTAGAAGCTTTTGGCTTGTGGGCATTAATTTGAGACAGCTTAGTATCAAGCCCTGAGACACAGAGGGGAATTTTCCCTGAGGTGGATATAGATGAAACAAAGCTTGTATTCAGCCTACAGACACTATTACAATACCATACAATCAAAGTCAGTTTCCATTTGACCATGAAGCTGATTTAAGGGAACAGAAGTCTTGGGATGAGAGTAAAAAGGTCCGAAAGGGGTAAATAAACTTATTAATTTTTCTCTAAAAAACTGAAAGCTTTTCAGGTCTTTTCTTCTCAGATTTTTTTCTCTTTCTCTAAGGGTAAAAATTAAATTCACCTGGAAGAAAAATCTATCAGAATGGAAGAGTCACTCATAACTGCCCTAGCATAGAAAAAAATCACCTGGACCATTGCAAATCCTTGCTGATAGCGTTTTGTCTCCACTTGTAACCAGCAATCAGGAAGCAATAAGTGGAGGGCCAGGGAGCAAGCACCTCCAGTTTGAATGCATTCCAGTGATAAAGGGGTCTCTGCAGTTGCCAAGCACTTTCCTCGAGGGTGGAGCTGTGGCAGAAGCAGTGTGGGAACCACCCACCTTCCCACAAGCCCCGACTCAGTAGGTGGGGCTATGCAACACCCACAGCTATGAAAGAAGCTATTTGAAAAAGCTCTTTTTTAAATATCAGTGGAAAAGATCTTTCTGAAAAAGCTCTTTTTTCAAGTACTCTCATTTATTTTTACTGACCCAGTGAGGTGGGGGAGCAAAGTTGCTTCTGGCAACAAGTGTCTGTCTGAGTGCTTGCTGATGGATGCGACCCACTCTGGTGACAGTGTCAGGTGAAGAATCTGACTAGAGAGATACAAGCATTCTAATGCAAGTTTACAGAAGAGAAAAACCTCCCATGGTAAAAGCAGAAGCTTGATTTTGACTTCAGCATGAATACAGACCTTGTGAATTTAAGTTTTCTCTCAAACCCAGAAAGGCAGCTTGGGAAATGAAGCTTGTAACAGTGTGACAGAATAGAGAAAGGCAGCTTGGGAAACGTAGTTCATAAAAGCAAGGAGGCATAGGCAAGCAGGCCTGGAGAAAATGAAGATAGACTGGGATAAAAGCTTTCAAATGTTCCCCATAATACAGCTGCAAAATGTTCGAGGGAAATACTGCCAGTATACCCCCCAAAAAACCCCAAATGCCATTTTTCCATGTGCTTTGTTAGCTTGCCTCCCAGGAAAGTGGAACAAGCAAACAGCCTGCCAGTCAGGTGGGGAATATTTGCTATGGAAAAGTGAGATGGCAGATTGAGCATAAACAGATATTCCTTATAATCCTCAAGGACAAATCATAGTGGAAATAGCCCATATCAATCTTAAAAAGTAGCTTTAAAAAATTAAGAAAAGTGAATTTTACCCTCAGTTGCCAAATAAAGCTTAGAATGATATAAACTCTAATCTTTAGAAATGATTTGCATATTTTCTGTTTTGTGAGAAGAAAATGTAATAGTGCAGTTAAGAAATCTCTTCTAGATGTTTGCTAAAGTAGTCCTATACAGTTTGCTTTTGAATGTAAGTTAGTTCTGTTTAGAGACTTTTTTCTAGATGTATGCTAAAGTTCGTAAAATAGTTCTATAGAGTTTCCTTTTGAATGTAAGTTTGTAAAAAGTGTAAATATGTATAGTGATATTCATGCTACTTGTAAATATGTTGAATGTAAAAAAATGTAAATGTTGAATGTAGGTGTGTAAAAAGCATAAATGTTGAATGTAAGTTTGTAAAAAGTATATAGTGATGTTCATACTAGAATTGTTTTTATTACTCTTTACCTTCAGATATATTTGAACACTTTTTATGTTAGCTTAAAATAAAATTTTATGGTCTCAGTGCCCCCTGGAAAACTTAAGCTAAGGTGCCATAATCAGGGGTGCTTTTCTGTCTTCTTCCTAAAAGTTTCCACTCCTCATCTGTTTCTGTACACAAAGGGGTAGGCCTCCCACAATCTAGTTAGTCTATACAGAAATTCTACTGCTGTGGTAGGAACACATGTATATATGAGCTACTTAAACAGCTAAAAGTTTCTTTATAATTAGCATGGGTTTTTGTTTACTTGAGAGGACACTTTGAAGTGTTTTGAAATTACTATTTTCTCTGTGGAATCAAAATAGTCCCTGGAAAATCCTACTGAACATCTGTTAGGAGAGAGTCTTTATTTTTCTCTACTTCTTTACTGGGATGTGTGGCAGCTATGGAGATCACTGTAGATGTTTGCAAGCTCTTAGTAGGGACCTGGGTCAGAGTTGAGTTAAACTCTGTACCTGCTCCTGCCAGAAGCTGGTAGCCAAAGGTGGGCAACTTTCTTATTAATAGCTTCCAACCTAAGTCAGAGTATGCTTGATGGGAAATGTGTCAATGATGGGTAAGGAAGATTATTCAAGAAGGACAGCCTAAGACAGGCACAATCTATCTGAAGGTAATTGGGGAGCCCTTTATTGTATCAAGAAGGGGGAGTTGTGGAGGCCTACAAAAGTTTCCTAGTGAGACCTGAGCTTGCTTACCCAGGAGGGCTGCAGTAGATTATTACTTGACTACATGTGTGGTTACCAGGTGATTGGAAAGGTCTGCACTTGGCGGAGCTATGGGGAGGTCTTTTGCTCCACCCCTTGACATTCCTATAAAAAGCCCTTTAAAAGATAGAGGAGTGGCCAGTGGATATTGATCCAGGATCTCGCGAGGCTATCCTGTGTTTCTGTTTCCTTCCCTTCTATCCTACCTAATGTCTCTTATCTCTGTAGACGTATTTAAGAAGAAACATAAGCCAAGGTAAGGAGAAAAACCCAAGAGGTCAGAGCTAAGAGCTTTACCCGCTTGTCGCTGGCTAGCCTCTTTCGCCGAAGGAACCTCTCCGAGCAAAAAGGGAGGTATTTCCTGTGGGTTGTCTTTAAATAGACTTCTGTGCTCCTTTCTCATTGGTCGTAAACCCAACCACCTGACTGCCTCGTCACTACTTGTGCGCCAGACTCTGGCTATGGCTTGCTAATAGCTCTGACCCCCCAGGCAACTTTATTAACATTTTGGTACAAAAGAAAATATCACCATATATCTCCTCAAGAGTACCCTGTTGTAAATGTGGAAGCTGGTCTCCCACATTCAGAAATTCAAGTTTTATGGAAAAGTATACTCTTGTTCTTTCTCTAAGTGATCAGAGACCACTTTCTAATGTACATTATATAAATAACCTATTAATACAGATGAATACAACAAAGAGCCCAATAGTACAGAAAAATAATTCTTTTCATTGTGTGTGTGTGTGTGCACACACACACACACACACACATATATATATTAATTGGGTTTTCATTTCTGTATGTGTTATGACAACATATATCTTATATGCTGAATAATATGGGCCAATGAGATGTCTAAGCAGGTAACATCACTTGTTGCCAAACCGGATAACATGAGGTAAGTTACTAGGCTTAACTGGGTCCCATATGTGAAAGGGAGAAAAATGCCTCTATCAAGTTGTCTTCTAATCTCCACACATGTGTTGTTGCATGAATGCATGTAAACATAGACACATACCTACATTCATGTGCATATGCACACACACATAAATGTAATAATTTTTGAAAAATAAAAAATCCATTCTTTGTAGTTTTACATCTGTGCATACACATTTAGACAACTGTCATGACATCTGAAAATGCCAATGGAGTCATTTATTTTCTTCCAGACTCTCTTTTGGTACTGTATGATCAACCATACCACACCTATGCTTCAGGAAAACAATCTTATTTTAGTTTGTATAATTTTGCTTTTATTTTTAAATCCATTTATTGTATATGCTTAAGGTGAGCACTATTACATTTTGATATACATACATATTGTAAAATTGCATACCAGTACTTTATGTAGACACTGCATGTGCATTGAAAACATCTAAAAATCTCTTTGACTTACCATCATTAAATACCAATCTACTAGCTGTAGTTTTAATTCTGTACATTAATTTCCTACAATTGTTAGCCACATACAACTATGAACTTAAATATCTTCTATTTTTTCTGATCTACTATTGATGACCACAGTTCTACTATTTTCTTGTTTATTCAACTTTTTAAATCTTTACATATAAGTAAGAGCACACCTTATATTTTTTTCTTTGTGTTTGGCATTTCATTTAGCATAATGCCCTCCACATTCACCAATGGCATTATATCCCTCTTTTAAAAGCCTTCACAGCATGGCATAGAACTTATTCCATATACACAATGTGCTCCACATGTTTGTTTTATATGTAATGGTAGTATTTCATCCATAACGTGTATTACATATATTGCTTTTACCTAGTAATCATTTAAAAAATATTGACACAGGAATTTCCATTGCATGTCACTCAAAGTTAATTAAACTATCTAGGACAAGGTTTCTTGAAACACATGGTCTTCTTTCTTAAATCTTCCGTATTACTATCAACAGTGGCTTTACAAGTTTGTATTTGTGTGGTACATATACACAATGAAGTACTACTCAGCAGAGAAAACCAATGACATCATGAAATTTGCAGCCAAATGGATGGAACTAGAAAATATCATTCTGAGTGAGGTAACTCAGACTCAGAAGGACAAACATAGTATGTACCCACTCATAAGTGGATACTAGATGTAAAGCAAAGGATAACCAGACAACAACTCACAACTCCATAGAAGCTAGCTAACAAGGGAGACCCAAAGAGGGATGCATGGATCGCCCTGGCAAGAGGAAATAGATGTGATCTCCATGAGTAAACTGGGGATGTAGGGTGGGCAATGGAGGGTAGGAGATGGGGGATGAGAACATAAGGGAATGAGATGGTTGAGCTGGAACAGGGATGGAGTGGGAAAGCAATGAAAGAGATACCATGATAGAAGGAGACATCATGGGGATAGAGAGAAACCCAGTGCTAGGGAAATTGCCAGGAATCCCCAAGGATGACCCCAGCTTAGACTAGTAGAAATAGTGGAGAGGGTGCCTGAACTGAACTGGCTTACCCCAGTGATCACATCGGTGAATACCCTAACTGTTGTAACAGAGCTTTTCTCCAGTTACTGATGGAAGCAGATGCAGAGATACACAGCCAAACACCAGGCAGAGCTCCAGGAGTCCAGTTGAGGAGAGAGAAGAGGGATTCTACGAGCAAGTGCATCAAGATCATGATGGGGAAACCTACAGAGATGATCAAACCAAACTAGTGGGAACTCATGAAAGTTGGATCAATGGCTCTGGAGTCTGCATGGGACTTGGCTGGGCCCTCTCCATGGCAAGACAGTTGTGTAGCTTGATCTGCTTGGGAGGCTCCCTGGCGGTAGGATCTGAATCCATCCCTGGTACATGAGCAGGCTTTTTGGAGCCCACTACCTATGATGGGACATCTTGCACAGCCTTGAGGCATGGGAAAGGGCTTGGACTTGCTTCTACTGAATGTGCCTCCTCATGGAAGACCTTGCCTTCTTGTGGGGGAGAATGGGGGTGGGTGGACTGGGAGGGGAAGGCTGTGGGGGTGGGGGGAGGGAAGAGGGGGATCTTTGGTTTGTAAAATGAATGAAAAAATTTTCTTAATAAAATAAAACAAATTTGTATTTGTATCAACAATTTAAGAATTCCTTTCTCCAAATATTTACCATAAAATGGTGTATCAATCTTGATACATATCTGAGAAGTTATAAATTCCAAGAAGTTATAAAGTATTATTTGGTTTTCATGATCACATAGTATGTTCCCTTTTGATTCAAGGTTTCTTCACTCCACACTTGTTATTAAACCATGCTATTGTATTAGTAATTTTATTTTCTGCTTTTATTCTATTGTATGCATTTCTATTTATCTGCTCCCTACTTCAGTACATTAGGGTTGTATCCAATCTATAGCTGTTAGGAATACATTGTAAATGCTCTTGTGCTTGTCATATGCATGGCTTTATTTTATTCAGATAATGAACTTGCTGTGTAAAATGACTTATTATGTACTTAATGTTATTAGTCTTTTTTAGAATTATGTTTAGATCCAGAGGCCTGCCTGATACCAAACAGCTCAGGTAGCTGAGAGACACCCATGGATCAGCCTTATGATAAACAAGTATATGGTGGAGAAATGGGAGAGAAATAGAGGCAGAATGGTTTGTGTGTTGTGGTAAGAGGCAGATCTGAAGAAGTGAGGTTGTTAAAGAATGGGTTGATGTGGGTGGCCTGCTTGCCACCCAGGACCAGGGTGGTATCTGGTACTGAGCCATTGCCTGGGGCCATGACTGGGTGTGTGGTCCTACTGCAGTGAGAGTCAGTGTTGATGTCCATGACCCGTGTTGTCACCAAGGTCATGGGGATGCCCTGGGTTTGGGCTGCCACCTGTGGTCCCTTTATTGTCCTAGGGCGTGCCATCACTGGGGCCATGTTGATTTGAGTGGCCTGTGCTGCCACTAGGGGGCATGATGACATCCTGCCAGAGCTGTTGCCAGAGGTCATGTCTAGGTCCATGGCCTTATAGCAGCCAGGGTCTGTGTTGATGTCCATGTCTTCAGTAACAATTTAAGGCCATGCTGATGACTAGAGTCTGGTCAGACACCTGAGTCCATGTTGATATTCGAAGTCTACTCTGCCCCTGGGGCCATGCTAATCTGAATGGCCTGTGCTGCCACCCAGGGCTATGGTGATGTCTGGTGTGGGGCCATATCTGGGTCTTTGGCCCTGCTGTAGCTAGGGTCTGGGTTGATAGCCATGGCTCCTGGTACCATGGAAAGCCATGCAAATGCCCAGGTTCTGGGCTGTCAAGTGAGAGCACATGAGGATCTCAAGGTCATGCTGCAGCTGGGGCCATAAAGATACAAGTAGCCTGCACTGTCTCAAGATGCCATGGTGATTTTAGGGCCAGGGATGCTTCTGAGAGTCATGTCTGTGTCTATGGCCTTACCACAGCCAGGGTCTGATTTGATTTCTGTGGCCCATGGTGCCACCAAAGGCTACATGGATGATTGGGAACTAGGCCACATCCTGTGGCAATGTTGGTGTCCAAGGGACACTGCTGTTGGGACCATGTTAATCTGGGCAACCTGCACTGTTACCTGGGGCCAGAGTGTTGTCTGGACAAGGGCTACTGCTGAGGGACATGTTTGGGTCTGTGACCTTGCTGCAACCAGGGTCTTTGCTGATGTCCATGGCTCCTGACACCATCAAAGGCCATGCTGATAACAGGGGTCTGGGCTGCCACCTGGAACCATGTAGGTGTCCAGGGGCGATGTTGTCATGGAGGCCATGACAATCTGAGTGGCCTGTGCTGCTGCCTGGGGCTGTGGTGACATCTGGGCACAGGCTGCTACCAGGAACTATGTCTGAGTCCATGGGCCTAACACAGATGAGGCCTGTGTTGATGTCTGTGGCTCATGGTAACACAAAGGCCACACAGATGCCTGCGGTCTAGGCCACAACCTGTTGGTGTCTGAGGTCCATTTTGCCACTGGGACCATGCTGATTTGGGTGGCCTGTGCTACCACATAAGTCTATGGTGTTGTCTGGGCCCAGGCTGCTGCACAGGGCAATATCTGGGCCATCTGGGTCTGTGGCCAAGGAGCAATCTGGGTCTAAGTAATATCTCTTCTAAGTATCTAATACCTTGTCTGATTTTAATTTTGTGTTAGAGAAAGTTAAGGGTCTTTTTGTACATTTCAAAAAATATTTGCGTAATATTCACACGGCTGAATTTTAGGTCAATAACTGAGGTAGTCAATGAAATGCTCCTAAGTGGATTAATGATAGCACAGTAGTCTCTGGACTGGTAACATTCAAGCTCTCCAGACTCATGGGAGTTCTAGTCAATCAATCATCTTTGAAGAATATGGTTTTCAGATTCATTTGATTTTAATGTGTGTGTGTGTGTGTGTGTGTGTGTGTGTGTGTGTGTGTGTGTGTATGTGTGTGTGTATGCAGGTGTCCTAGGTTTGGAGTTAAAGAGTTCTGTGAGGAACTCAATGTGGATTCTTGGTGCTGAGCTTTTCTTAACCACAATGTCATCTCTGCGTCTCATAGTCGTAAAGAGTCTTTAACATGGGTTTGTTTTTTTTTTTCTCTTTTTCTGGGCACTTTAGTTCAGAATAGTGACATTTCAAACACAGCAGAGCTGGCAGGTGGTGTGTTTGAAACCTGAAAATGAAGAAAGACCATTCCAGATATTGGAAGATACAGGCTGTGGGCACAAAGTGTAGATCACATATTAACCAAGACTTGTTTTGTGGTTCAGACCATCTCTCCCCCTCAGAAATCTGCAGCCTATACAGGGCCTCCAAGTAGATACAGCCACCATCTTTAACCCTAAAGAGATCTTCAATTGGTAACCACTTGTAATTGAAAAATCAGCTTTTTCCAAGGGTGTCTCACTGGGGAAACACACTATTCTTAAGGGTATGCCAAATGTCCAGCAGCCAATGGACAACAGGAAATGAACTCATCTGCACCACTGGAGGTCTTTTGTCTCATAATGTCATCTCTGGGATATTTTTTATTTATTCATTCATTTATTTTTACCCTATAGATTTTATATATATTAGTGACTTCCAGGGTTGTGCTTTTATGGGAATCCTGAATGTGCATATCAGTGTTTTCTGCATCTATAGCTGTTTCTTGTGTCTTTTCTTGGAGTCCTTTCCTTCTGTTGGTTTTGCCCTATTCCAATTTGTATGTGTTTGTTTTATTGTATTTTATTATTATCCCTTAGGTGCCTGTTCGTTTTCTAATGTGAGACAGAAAGGGAGTGGAGCCTGATGGGAGGGGAGGTGGAGAGGAACTTGGAGAAGTAGAAGGAAGGGAAACTATAATTGAGTATATTGTATGAAAAAAATCTATTTTCAATAAAATAAAAACAACAACAACAACAAAACACCCACAAACCAGATATCCTGTTTTCCTCAGTAAGAAGAAACCTCTTCTTTCAGACTCCTGCTAAATTGTTTGCAGTATTAATAGCATATATCATTCTTTCAAATGAAGACATTCAGTCTTGGTGCCCTTTTCTGAAATATGCCTCTTCCCTCTTGTTCCTCTTTTTACTCTGTGGATCATTTTATTGGTGCATATGTGTATAAAGACATTATTTTGGGCTGTATCTAGAACTTTAATTTCAAACTCAGATGTCAATTATTGACCCAGTAGGAATCAGATGATTTTAGTTTATAGGGAATGGTATCTAACTCTGGTCCGTAGAATACTTTACTGGCCTTTTCATTGCTGGGCCATGCTCATGAATGAAAGGCCACCATCAGTCAGTAGTTTTTAGGGACTCATACAAAGTATAGAACCAGATATTTTTTAGAGGATAGAATTTTCCATGCCTATACATCAGTTAGTGCCACAAGATTAAAGTGGAAAAACTTAACATGTAGTTCTATAAGTTACATGGCCTTTAGATGACTACCTTCAAATTACTTGATGCTTAGCTTATTTTAGTGTATTTACCACTAACTCTGATTCACCACTTATCCAGATTTCTAAAGTGCACATAGAAAATTTTCTAGGAGACAGATTGGACATGCCAAAGAAATAATGTACATTTACAAAATGAAGAATCGTTCTGGATACCTTATCTTACAACTGAAATAATTCTCTATTACATCATCTATATGGCCACCTTTAGGGCAGACCAACAGAAGCTACTAATGTATTACTTCCCCACTGATGACTCTGAAACCTCTTCTGAATAAGTTATTAACACTCTAATCTAGACTCTGTGTCTTTTTTGAGACAACACAACCCAAATAACTAGAGACACTAGTCTCAAATATAGAAGCACTTATTGTGATTATGCATTTATTTACCCATTTTTTAACATTATAGGCTGCCATTGTATCTTTGTTGTGTTCAGATTATCACAAAGTCAGGAAAAACCCACATTTATTTATCCATAGTGCTTTTTTTTTTAAAAAAAAGTACATAGTGATGTATTCTAATTTTTCAAAGGAAGAGAAGCAAGGCATTAATGGTGTGTGGGAATGGATATATGTTGTGAGGTAGGTAACATGTGCAGTTGGCAAGGTTAAGTAGCACGTTCCTCAGTGGAACCTTCCAATATACAGTTGGATGTACACTTTTAGAGCTCTCACACCAGATTTAGTCAGCAATTTCTGTCATAACTAATTCTTTTGCATAATCTTTTGATTGCTACCCTTATATCTTTATTCCTCAGTGTATAGATGACAGGATTTAGGGCAGGGGTGATAGCAAAGTCAGCAATAAACAGGTATTTGTCAACTGAGGATGTGGGGAAAGGCCACACATAGAGAAACATGCATGGAGTGAAAAAAAGAACAACCACAGTGATGTGTGCAGACAGAGTGACAAGTGCCTTTGACAAGTCCCCTGAAGACCTTTTCCAGACTGTGACCAAAATGAAGACATAGGAGAGGAGAAGCAGGAAGAAGGTTCCCATGCTCATGAAGCCACTGTTGGCCGCAACAACAAACTCAAACTTGTCTCCATCAGTGCATGCAAGTTGTATGATCCGAGGGAAGTCACAGTAAAAGCTGTCTACTTTGTTAGGACCACAAAAAGGCAGATTTATCACAAAAGAGAACTGGGACAGGGCGTGGATCACACCAGTGACCCAGCCAGCAATTACAAATGAAATGCATATTTTAGGGCTCATGATGCTCAAGTAGTGCAGAGGCTTACAGATGGCTGTGTACCTGTCAAATGCCATGGCTATGAGCAGCACCATCTCCACTCCTCCCATAATGTGAATAAAACAGATCTGAGTCATGCAACTGTGGAAAGAAATTACTTTGCGTTCTTTCAGAAGATCTGAGATCATCTTGGGAACAGTGGTGGAGGAAACCCACACATCATTCAAAGACAGGTTGGCCAACAGGAAGTACATAGGAGAATGTAAGTGAGAGTCAGCAATTACTAATATGACAATGAAGAGATTTCCCAGAATGATTCCTAAGTAGAGCGTAGAGAATGTCAGCATGAGAAAAACTTTAGTTTCCCAAGAACTAGAGAGTCCTAGAAGCACAAATTCAGAAACCATGGAGTCATTTAGTCGATCCATTGGTATGAGAACTTTCAAATCACTTGATGTTAGGAAATGATGAAAAACTGTAGCCAATGCTACAATTGGATATTTTCCACTTATGGGGCTCCTTTATTCTCTGAATTTTAAATCAAGAGAAAAAACTCTGAGTTGGATGGCAAAAGAATAAGTAAATGAAAAATACAAACATAAATATAATAGAGAGAGACAAACGGGGTTCCTCCTTTTTATTCTAGGACCAGACATTTTGTTGTAGTAGATCTGCCTTGCAGTATATCTAAATATGTTCTCTGAACTCTTCCCTAGATATTTTCAATGTCTAATTACTCCAAGTGTCAGAGAATATTCATATAGTATGCTCTTGGATTATTTTGCAAATTATTCTTTTGTGAATTTGTTTCACTGGTGAAATGGAGATTTAGGCTCAAAATTATTTTTAAACACATTTCATCTGTATTTGTTTTTGTAAAATTACTATCATATTTTGGTTGACATGCATTAGTTATATTCATTTGTAGGTACTTTGTGTTTTTAATACATGCAGGTGATGTGCACAGGTATTAGATCTACCTTTTCAGCATTTTCTACCCACCCACATTCAGTCAGTCCTACCACCCCACTTGCCATAGGTTCCTTGTTACTTGAGAGAAACTCTATTCTGGCTATTCCCTATAGCAATCAGTTTTCACTTACTGTTTTACTGTATTTCTCTACAGGATTCAGTCCTGATTTTATTAATTTGTTTTTTGTATATTTCTAAGCCTTTGTCTTCTTGGCTTCATGAAGTTCTTATTACCATTTGATTTCTATCCTGTTATGATCTCCAACCCCAGTTTTTAAAGGATTACAGCCTTATCTCACATAAAGGAACATGAGGTCTGCTTTTTTTTAAAACATGTAGTGATATTTCTATTTTTCACTGAAAATTGGGCATGCAATGTCAAGTCAGCATCTTTCCTGAAAGTCGTTTCCTCTCAATAGGGAAAAAGACCTTCATATGGACAAAGTGTTACTTTGCTCATAGTCTTATTTGTGTAGTTAGTGTTTTTGCTACTAAGAGTGCAGCAGATATGATGCATAAAGCCCATGTCTTACATGTAGCACAGTGGAAACTTGTACAATCCCAGCATTCAGTGTGCATGTTGAACAACTACACCAAAGCCATCAGTTCTTTATGGAGATTTCTTCTAGTGATGTATGAAAATGAAACTCTATTCTTTATGATTTGTTACAAACAGAGCTTTCTGTTGATAAAAACTAAATTCATTCTGACATTTTCTTGATCAGTTTTCTCTAAAGTTGCCTACAACATTTCTCCATACTTTTTATTTTGTATAGTGATGGGTTCTCCTATACTAATCCTTAATATTTGGCATAACTCATGCACATTAAGTCCTGTTTAGTATTTTCAGCATCATGATACTCAGTTTAGTTAGTAACTAACTATTAAATTATTTAACTGTAGAGTTAGTTTTGGATCCCAGAGTAAAATGTCCAAAGTTAAATATGGTATACTCATGAACAAGTCTTTTTTCAGCTTGAAGTTAATCTGAAAACATGAACTTATTTTCATATAGTCCTACCAAATCTGTTAATATATATCTTTACCATTCTCCAAGACACACAAAACAGTCATACCACAGATTTCTGCTCTTGACATACATTTTCCAGGTTCACAGGTTTTATAATCAAGCAATTTCTACTGTTTAATTTGTGTACCTACTGTTGCTGCTTTTGGTTTCCTGTCTTCATATTTTTCCATGTTGAAAATGAAAAGTGATTGCATTGTTTCCCCCCCATGATCTGATTAATTGTAATGTGTTTATAATTAACATCAAATAGCATTGCTTAGCTCTCCTACTGAAAGTCTCGATGAATTAAGTCCTAGAGCATATCACATAGAACCCTGAAAAGACATAAGCACAATGTGATTTAAGATATTACTTCAATAAATTTTATTGACTATTTAACTCATTCATTTATTGTAATTATTTTTGTAGACCACAAATTGAGCACAGAGCTTTGAACAAGTTATGCAAGGTTCTAACATTGACCCCACCTCAACCACAACTCACTAATGAGTTAGTTTGCTAAACAATTGCTGCTATATAAATCCAAATATTGATTATTTATAAAATATTGTAACAGAATTAATATACTTTAATCCAATAACTTCAGATTATACATGAAATATTAAAGATTAATAAAAGGAAGGAAACTTGCAAATGCTATGGTCCAACAACATTTGGTAAGTAGAGATGATTTAATTCAGCAA
>CABHPQ010172932.1:0-32971 GCA_902168405.1 Peromyscus aztecus
CAGTTACACATTATTTGTGAAGGCTTCCCGGAGGGGTTGCTCAGGAGGGCAGGGGTCAGGAGCCAGAAGGACCCAATTTGCAGAAGTCTCGGTGGGGAGTGGGCAGTCTGTTTTTCCTGCTTTGGGCTGTATTTAGTCCTCAGTACTAAGAAAACAGTCCCCATAGTGGCAGACTCATGCTAGGCCAGACATGGGGAGTGAGCACCGGCCTCAGAACAGAAACAGGGTAGAAACTCCACGGGGCTTCCGACTCCCAACTCAATGGAATTCTTTAACCACAGACCACAGTCCAGACATGGAAAAACTGTATGGGATTCTGGAACTCCCTATTACCCCCAATGTTGTTCCACTGGGAGCAGAAGGGAGGCTTGTGTGCAGTAAGGGCCAATGGGAAAGCAGCTAGGAGCTGTCTTGGGCTCTTTGAGAAGGCTAAAAGGCAGAGGCCCAAGGGATTGGCAAGGTGAGGCCTATTAATGAGAAAGGCTTCATTGCGAACGCATCCTTGGGGTGGATCCAGGCTCTGCTCCCAAGAGGAAATGTCCCCATTGTTCAGACTCAGAATAAACGCTGTAGGCCTGTGGCAGTGAGCCCAAAGGAAGGTCATATGCTCAGGGTGGCATTTGGGTCAGCTGACACAAGTGGACAGGGAGACAGGCTTGCTTATCATGCAGCCTCCTGGTATAAGATTTACAGGTCTCTCTCCCTGGTACATTATTCCCTTGACCACTCAATCCCTGTGTCTGCTGACATAGTCTCACACAGGTGGAAAGTCAGAAGAGGCTCCCAGAAGCTATTCTCAGTGTCTGTGGTATGAACTGCTGGGACCCAAGGGTCAGTGGTGATCCTGGAGATGGGTGGGGAAGGGAAGAATAGCCCTAGCCTAGGTCTGAGCCACGGAACAGAAGCACCTCCCCAGCCTCACCCAATTGTTGTTTCCCAAGAGGCCAGGGAGGCATTGGAGGATCTCATTCCTGTCTGTGTCTCCACTGCCAGCCAAAGACTGACTGAGACCATCTACGTTTCTCCAAGGGATATGCAAAGGCTGCAAGGAGCCCCACACCCCACTTCAACAGAAGTCTGGGGGGTATTTCTCACTCCCAGCTTCTGTGCTCTGGTTCATTTCAAGAAAAAGTCCATGGCCAAAAAAGGCCTGAAGCCTACTGATCTCTAGATGATAAATGTACTTTCCCAACTTGGAAAGTTGCATTCTTCTGTATGAATCTGCATAGGAAAACTAAAGTGTGGGGCTGGGGAGCTGGCTCAGCCCAATGTTAATATGCTTGTTGTGCAAACACAAGGACCTGAGTTTGACCCCCAGAACCCATGTGAAATAAAACCAGGTGTGGTGACACCTGTGTTTGTAATCTCTGTGCTAGGGAAATGGAGACAAGCATCAGATTCCTAAGACTTGCTGGTCAGCCAACCTCACCTACTTGGAGAGTTCCAGGCCAATGAGAAACCTTTTTTTTTTTTTTTTTAAAGTGCCTAAAGAATGATACCCAAGGTTGTCTTCTCGCTTCCACACACATGTGTGCACACCCATATACACCTGCATCCATTTGCTTTCACATACATACATGCAAATATGATGTGAAAGGAACACTGAGCAAATGTGGGAAGAACAGATACAAAACATGACCAAGCAAAACCTGTTCTCCAGAATCACACATGGAGTCTAGTTCCCCCAGGACCATGAGAGGATGTCCAGAAGGGAGCTTCTCTCCACCCCTTAACTATTTATGAACCCCCAGATGTTACAGGTGCCACATGGATTGCACAGGCTCTTT
Organism: Peromyscus aztecus; assembly: GCA_902168405.1. Taxonomy (NCBI): domain Eukaryota; kingdom Metazoa; phylum Chordata; class Mammalia; order Rodentia; family Cricetidae; genus Peromyscus; species Peromyscus aztecus. The sequence goes on from CABHPQ010172932.1 coordinate 1,788, forward strand.
TCCACCAGCTTGTGGCTATAGAGAGATTTCTATACCCATAGTACAGTTCGGGGACTCAACAAGCAGAGATTAAGTCCATTGTGGAGCCAACGTCAAGAAGGCTGATTCCTTGATGGGGCATCCATCAAGGCTCCCAATTCTGGTTCAAGCAGTGCTCCAGTGGGGAGCAGTGGATGGAGGGGAAAAGACATCGGGGAGGAGGACACAGATGTGCTAGACTTAGAAAGAGGTGAGGAGGGGCTACCAAGGATTCTAACATTTAAGAAGCTCAAACTAACTTCCAACATGGGAGATGGGAAGAAAAGAGCTGGTCAGGAACCTTGGTCATGGTGTTGGTGACTAACAGGGACAGAGAGGACACCAAGGAGGGACCAGGTGGGAGGGCAATGGACTGTGTTAGACTGTGTTATAATTATGGAGTGAAAGAAAGATACTCAGCATTAAGCTCAGAATCTGGTCTAAACGTCTGGAAAGATGATGATTTGGAAAAAAACAAAAGGAATGGTTGATCCAGAGGATTAAAAGATAAAAAGAAGAGACAAGGGGATGAGAATTTAGTTCCATGAGAGACATCTAGATGGCATCCTCTAAGCAGCCATTGGACAGGAACGTTTGGGGTTTAGGAAAGAGATCCAGGCTGGAGCACTTCAGAAGCCACCAGCATTTGGATCCTATTGGAGGTGTGGGTGGGGATGAGATCATTGGGAGAGAGTATTGTGACGGGGGCAGAGGGTCAGGCAGCCTTCCAAGGTGTGAGCCAGCAGTCCTCTCCGCCTCAGTCTGACCTACATCCACAGCAGCCCTGCCTCTAGCATGAACAGCAACAGGCATGGAGGTCTCCCCATCCAGTAGGCACAATCCGTAGGCACAGATCATCCCAACTGGCAAGTATCATGCGGGGCTGGACATGAGGGACAGGGCCCTAGCCAGGAATCTGTTGTGTCACGGGACAGTTCAGAAGCTGAGACATAGACTCACTTGTCAGGGACAGCTGCCACGTAGTTGAAGAGCTGCCAGTGTATCCCCTGCAGAATGGCATTTCTGAAGCTCCCGTGGCTCACCACATGACCTCTGTTCCCATCAATCACCACTACCTGGATGCCATCTTCTGAACAAGGGTACTTCCTCCCATCCACCTGCAAGACCAAAGCAACACAGGCATGAGGGATCCTGGGGGCAGCTGAAGCCCTAAGGTTCTCCTTCCTGTATGGTTCCTATGTAGACACCAAAGACAGAGCTACACAGTTACACAGTGACTCAACTTATAAGACCCCATTACATCACTTCCCTGTGCTATCTGTAGGTTTGAATAGTGACCCCCCCCAAAAGATATGTCCACTAGGAACCTGTGAATTTGGCTTTATTAAGAAATAGTATTTCTGCTAGGTGGTGGTGGTGGCGGCGGCGGCACATGCCTTTAATCCCAGCACTCGGGAGGCAGAGGCAGGTGGATCTTTGTGAGTTCGAGACCAGCCTGGGCTACCAAGTGAGCTCCAGGAAAGGCACAAAGCTACACAGAGAAACCCTGTCTCACAAAACCAAAAAAAAAAAAAAAAAAGGGGGGGGGGGGGAGAAAAGAAAGAAAAGAAAGAAAGAAATAGTATTTCTGAAGATGTCTTAATGACATACGCATGTGACATTATTAAAGATCCCAGGGGAGGAACATCCAGAAAGTTTTGGGCAGGCACTAAAACTAAATCCAACAATGGGGGTCCCTTGGGAAAAAAGGTGAGAGATGTGAGGTCGGCACAGAGGAGGGCCTCACGAAGATGGGACAAAGATGTGAGTGAAGTAACTCTAACCCAAAGGTCCTTAGAGCCACTGGAAGTCAGAGGAAGCTTGCTGGCTTCCCAAAAGGAAAGAGAATAACTTTTTTGTTTTAACCCACACAGCTTGTGGCGACTTATCACACCACCACCTGTAGAGTTGAACCTGACATGTCCCTACAGGCTCATGTTCTGAATGATGGCTCCCTACCTGGTGAGGCTGTTTCAGGAGTATGTGGACCCTTTAGGAGGTAGAATCTAACTGAAGGAAGTAGGCTACTATGAGTTGGTCTTTCAAGGTTATTCCTGACCCCTAGTTTCCTCCTCTCTCTTAGTTTCCTGGTCCTCCATGAGGTCAACAGCCTCTGCTGCATGTCCAGGTGTGGTGGTGTGAATGAGAATGGCCCCCATGGGTCTGTATATGTGAATGCTTGGCCCCCATTGGGTGGGACTGATTGGAAAGGATTAGGAGGTGTGACCTTATTAGAGGAGGTGTGTCACTAGGGATGGGCTTTGAGGTTTCCAAAGACTCCTACCGTTCCCAGTGCCTCTCTCTGCCTCCTACTTGCGGATCACTATGGAAGCTCTCAGATGTTCCTACCGCCACACCTTTTCTCCATTATCATGGTCTCTAGCCCTCTGAACCTGTAAGCCCCAAATTAAACACTCTTCATTTATAAGTTACCCAGGTCACGGTGTTTTGTCACAGCAACTGAAAAGTAACCATGACAGCGGGCCTCTGTGAACTGTGCTGGCCTGTTATACCTTCCTCACTGCAGTGGACCAAAACTCTCTGAATCACAAGCCAATAAATCTCTCCCCCCGTAAGTTATCGGGTACTGTGTTCACAGTGGGATAAAAGTAGATAATACACCCACTCCACCCCAGTGAGCAGCCTTGGGTCTACAGAACCTTTGCTTACTTCAATATAAGCGAAGTCATTCCGCAGGTGGAAGTAGTGCTGCCTGGAACTTTCCATCTTCACTTCCAGGAAGTGGTCCTTTGTCTTCTGAAAAACAAACACGGAACAGTAGTGAGGCTGTGAAGTCCGGGTGGTCATTCTCCTCACGTCCCCTGCGCCTTGACCCGGAACTGAGTCATGGAGCTGAGGAGGTATCCAGAGAGGAGTTCAGCTGGGTCTGAGCCTCCTGGAGGCAAAAGGCCCAGACTGCCATGGCCACTTACCAGCTGAGCTCCAAAGAGCTTCTTGGGCATTGGTACATCCACTGTGGCCCTCTCGGTGAACCTGGGGTAAGCAGTGGCCGTGCAATCACTGATGCCCGCATTCCTTGGGATCAGGGCTTTGATCTTGATTCTCTCGCAGCCCTTCATGGAGCAGAAGGCAAATTTCTCCCTTTCGTTCTGGGCTTTTAGCTTCAGGAAGAGCAACCTACACACAGAAAGAATCTGGCTGTTGCTGTGGGACACTTAGAACCCCCTTTTCACCCAAATCAAACATGGTGGCACCCACTTGTCATCCCAACACTTGGGAAGCAGAGGTGGGAGGGTCAGGTCACCTCAAGTTTAAGGCCAGACTTGTCTATATATTGAGTTGAAGGCCAGGCAGGACTACCTAGCAAGACCTTGTCTCAAGCAAACAAATGAACAAACAAATCAAAAAAATCTCTTGGTCACCGAGGTTACTTCCCGGGGGCCTTAAATCATGGAACTGTGCAGTTGGAGGAATAAAATAAATATATTTATGGATGCATTCAAGAAGGAGCTAAGAATGCTGGCAAGTGTTTTCTGAGGAATAACTATGTCGTACAACTGTAAATTGACATATCCTCTCATTCAAATCATCAACTTTGCCCACTGGGTACCATTATCACACTGACTTGCCAGATGAGGGGATTGTCTCAGAGATGTGACCGCACTGCTGGGGAGTAGCAGAGCTGGGAGCTTTCCCATTCCGTCGTGGGTCCTAACTCTGCTTGTCTTCAAGTCATAACTCCTCTAACAATAACTCTTGGGAAGGAAGCTGACCCACGCTCCTGGGAGGCCGATCGTGAGGCCGCCGCAGAACTGACTTGGCATTTGTTATTGTTGTTCCTTCATCTCAGAAAAATGCTCTCAAGTCTGTCTGAAGTATCTAATGAGAAGGTCTGCCTGTCCACGCTTCTCTTTGGCGGAGCCAGCTTTCAACGAGCCCACTTGGCTTTGGGCCTGCGCGCCACAATCTACTCCACCCCACTTCTGACCAGAGTAGGGGTTCACGCTGGATTCTCAATAGGCTGTTTATTGGCTACAAAGAGGCAAGGGGACACACTCTCATGGGCTAGAATGAAGTGGTTGGTCTTGTTCTTTACTGGTTGGTAACAGTTGTCAGGGCATGTGAGTGGTGGCTGCTGCAACGATGTTGTGCCATGGCCCTCCCAGGAAATCCCAGGGGAAAAAAAAAGGCAGCTTGAGAGAGGACCCTAATAACAAGAGGCTTGGCATACATGTGCACATTCCTGTGTGTGAGAGTGTGAGGGAATGAGCCTTGTCTTGGATTTGAGCTGTTTCAAGCCACTACAAATCAAGAACCTTGGTTCTGCTGGGTGTGGTAGTACACATCTTTAATCTCAGCGCTTGGAAGGCAAAGGCTGGTGGATCTCTTTGAGTTTGAGGCCAGCCTGGCCTACATAGTAAGTTCGTGGCCAGGGCTATCTAGAGAGACCCCATCTCAAAAACACAAAAGCCAAACACACATACAAACAAAAAATACCTTTGTTCCTGGCATCAAGTGATCCCTGACTAAAACAGAAAGTGTCAGACACAGGAGCCTCCAGCTCAAGGCCAAGCACAGAACCAGTCCATCTGTAAGCTCTGTGTGGTGGGGAGGCTGCAGGATGACCTCCTGTGAGTGTTGCCCATGATCACATCATGCCAGGGCTCCCTTCCCCATCAGGATCCATGCCAAGGACTGAGGAGCAGAAGTTGGCATGGCCCCTTCGCTCCTGTACTGGACTTAACAGTGTTAAGATTTCCTTGTTGCCAGATGAGAGAGGGAACCTGGGAGACCATCCATCCCACACTCCTGTACAGATCACAGCTCTGGCCTTGATCTATAACCCGTGGGTGTCCCAGTGATCTGAACTGAATGTCAGGGCCCTGGGATGGTGAAGAAACTAGGGTCTAGCCTCCATGGGCCCCTTGCTTCTGGAGCAGTGCTGCCAATGGCCACACTTCTCTACACCATACTTCATTGTTTGCTGACACTTCTGTTGGTGGAAACTGATAAACGCAGTAGTACATACAGAGCACAGCTAAAACCAAGCCAGGGCCCACTTCCCACCTTGGAACTCCTCCTCTTACCCAGCCTGTTTTCATTTTATCCCTAATTATGGAAAATTGATTTTCCTTAAGAGAGAGAGAGAGAGAGAGAGAGAGAGAGAGAGAGAGAGAGAGAGAGAGAGAAGCTATTTTGTTTTCTCATAAGAAAAGCAAAATGCCCATTAAATGACCTTTCACCTTTCTCTCTAGAAGGCTTCTGTGGCCAGCTTCATCATTCTGGGTCATACTGAACTTCCCCAGTTATTAGTCTGGAGTGTGTGTGTGTGTGTGTGTGTGTGTGTGTGTGTGTGTGTGTGTGTGTATAGGCACATGTGTTTATACTTGAAAGTGGAGACCAGAGGTCAGCTCTTGGTGTCATCTTCGGGAGCTGTCCATATTAAATTTTAAGAAAGGGACTTGCATTTTCCCCTGGATTTTGCAGACTGAACTAGGCTGGCTGGTGAGCTCAAGGAACCCGCCTGTTCCCACCTCCCCAGTTCTGGGCTTTTAAATGCATGCCACTGTGCCTATCTTTATTACGTAGGTGCTAGTGGGCTGAACCCAGGTCCTTGTGTTTGCATGGCAAGGGCTTGGCTGACTGAACTAGCTCCCCAGCCCTGGATTTATTGTTAGGGGAAGGGGCTAAAGAGCCCCTTAGTGTCTTTGTGCAGATACCATGCTTCCACTGTGTCTTTGTTGACCAGGACCCAGTGAAGGTCAGCGGAATTTGGGGGCCTTGGATCCAGCTGGGGTAGGTTTGTGCTGGGGCCCCTGACCAAGTCACTCTTACTTTTCCAGTGTCTTCTTTTCCCATCTTCAAATTAGCAGATTATTTGTTCCCTTTGGGTTTCAGGGATAACATACCATGTTTGTTTATTTGTTTTTCCTTACTCCTTTTACGTTTTTTTTTCTAAAAATTTCCCTACAATCCACTTGCAGACTTAATAGAAAGTTTAGGTCTCTCCCAACGTTTGACTGCTTTAAGTGGTTAAGAACATGGTTAGTGTTAGGGTCACAGTGCCTAGGAAAGAAAGCACCCTGTACTCATTAGTACCAACTAACTGTAGTTCCTAGAGTTATGGTTAGACCCGGGATACACAGTGAACTGAGCTCCATTTCTGCAGACCATAGGAGCCTCCTTACCCAGAATCCTCATCCCAGTAGTAGTGGCTCCTGCCTGGATAGCTCTGCTCCACCTTGTCCATCTGCATGGTCCTCACAAAGGTCCCAGTCTTGGAGGTTTGCTTCAGCAGACGATTGTGAACATCCGAAAGGATGGAAAAGGTGGTGCCTCTTGGGTAGCAGAGCCCCACTCGGATCCAGTCGCCCCTAGGAAGGAAGGTGCAGTTAGTTCTGGGCAAGGGTGGCCAGGCCCCAGGGCCCTTGAACAACACCACAGGAAGAGTGGCTAAAGAATTCTAAGTGGGGAACTTTGAAAGAATAAGTACTAAGTCACAAAGTGTTCAAGGAGAAAAGGATGGATGGCGACCAGCAGTGGCTGAGGAGGGCCATCGGGATGGTCACCTATGAGCATTCAAGGGCTGATCTAGGGATGCTCTGCATGGGTTTTGACTGGGAAAATGGTATTCTTTCAACTGGGCTATGATTAAAGAGCACAAGCAAGTGAGGGCTGGGTTCAGCCCCTTCCTGACAGAGCACGATCAAAGGGCCAGCTTCTTCCTCCTTTCTGCAATGGATAAATGTCTGTCTCAGGGAGTACAGTGATGAGCATATGATGCATGTAGGAAATTCATGAATGGGAATGTACGCAGCTGACCTGATGCCCTTAACCTGACCTAACCTCTCTGCCATGGTTTATACTGACGGACTTGATAGGTCCTTGAACCACCCAGGAAAGGCTGCAATCCCCCAGGGCATGCTGGGAGGGATTATCTAAATTAGGATAGCCTCTCACCATGCCAGTGAGGGATTTTCCTGATTAGGTTAATGGAGGTGGGGAGACCTGCCTAAATGTGGATAACACCATTCCATTGGCTGAGGTCTTGGACTGAATGAAAAGAAGCGTGCATCTCCCTCTGCTCCCTGACTGCAGTGTGACCAGCTGCCTCAAGCTCCTGCTGACATGATACCCATACCACAACAGACTTTAACCTCAAACCCCGAGCCAAAGTAAGTCCTTCCTTCCTTAAGTGGCTCCTATTAGGATATCTTATCACCACGACAAAAAAGTAACTAAGATGCCCTCACAGAGAGCTTTGTTCCCTTCTCCATAAATAACAGCAGCGATGCCCTGTGGCTTTTTTCCATTTACTGAGCACTTGGTAATGCCAGAAGCTAGGTGGTAGTTATCATATACTCATTAGCTCGCTCCACATTCTTTGTTCACTTGGGAGGCAATCATCACCCCAAGCCTCCAAGAGGTTAGCTGCTCTGACCCAGGTGGGCCTAGTATGCATCCTGAGCCGATGTCCTTGGATTCTCATCTCTGGGTGATGAGAACCTCTCTGGATACCTCCTGCAGGGGTGACAGGGACCAGCCTGAGGTCCTCACTAGCCATGAGGAGTTCTCACTTTCCCTGCCTGTGTTCAGCCAATGCCACTGTCCTGGGTCATGTTACGCTGGCTGCTCTGACTCACTTGTTGAAGTTGATGAGCCAGATGGCTAGCTCCGCCGGGGCTGTCTGGTCCCAGTGGATGGTATAGCCCTTCTGCAGGGTGATGACAGGCTGATACTGCTGGTAGTGGGTGCTCCTGGTGAGGGCCCCCTCCAGGTAGAGGGGGTGGCTAGGGAAGTCATTCTTGATGATCTTCATGCGCAGGTTGCTGCTCTTGTAGGCCTGGATATACATCTTTGAAAACCCAAAAAGGAAACATACAAAGAGGTCGTTAGGAGGGAGTGTTTCCATGTCTGGTTATCATCGTATTGCAGAGGGCACTTCCAGAGCTACCGTCTCTTTCCAGAGCCTGAAGGAAAGGAAGACCAAGTAAGAGGACATCTCTCTCTCTGCTGGGGACACAGCCTAAGCTGCACTGTGCTCATCAGTCACTTTCTGTGATTTCCAAAAAACTGACCTCTGCTGAGGAGTGGCCAGTGGAGCTGCCAGGAGTTGGTAAACTGTGGAAAACGGAGGCACATGTGGAAAGACAAGAAGGGGAAGAGGGGGCCCTTCCTTCCTCCTTCCTTCTTTCCTTCCTTCCTCCTTCCTTCCTTCCTTCCTTCCTTCCTTCCTTCCTTCCTTCCTTCCTTCCTTCCTTCCTTCCTTCCTTCTTTCCTTCCTTCCTCCTTCCTTCCTTCCTTCCTTCCTTCTTTCCTTCCTTCCTCCTTCCTTCCTTCCTTCCTCCCTTCCTTTCCTCCTTCCTTCCTCCTTCCCTAATTCCTTCCTTCTTCATTAACCCCCCCTCTTCCTTCTCCCTTTTTCTTTCTTCTGTCTGTACTGGGCATTAAACACCACAGGTGTTAGCGAGCACTCACCTCTGGTCATATCCCTAGGCCTCTTTTTACTCTTTGAGTCAAGGAAGGTCTCACTAAGTTGCCTGCCCAAGCTGATCTTGAAACTAATGAACTTGTAATCCCCCTGCCTCCACCTCCCTAGCAGTTGAGGTGTCAGGACCTGTAGCACCAGGCCCAGTTTGTAGGGGTGTACTCAAACTCTACCGCAGCTTCAACTGGCCCTTCACTGCCTATGAGAGGTTGTCTGGGAGTGCTGCCTTACTTCACTCTCTGCCCCTCAGCCCGGGGGCCAGGTAGTGTATGTATCAGTACCCACCAGATGAGAGTATGTTGTCTCATTCAAAGAAAAAAAAATGGGAAATAAGACTACCAGCCATAAAGTCTCTAAGGAGCAAAGAACCGACCTCTATTTGAGACTCTCTTCTGGGGACTAGGGAGATGGCTCAATGGGTAAAATGTCTGCTCTAAAGGCATAAGGACCTTCGTGTGGATCCCCAGTACCTATGTAAAAGCTGGCATGGCTGCATGCATCTGGGGGTAGTCAGAAACAGGTAAACAAGTTCTGGGAACTTGCTGGACATCTAGCCTAGTTAAAACAATGACTTCAGGTTCAGTGAGGGAGCTTATCTCAAAAAATAAGGTGGACAGTGGTGGAGGAAGCCTCTACATGTGTATACTCAAGCAAAGCACACAGACACAATATATACATATATGTGTGCATCACACACACACACACACACACACACACACACACACACACACACACACCCTGTTCAGTTCTCTGGCTCATCCCATATTCATAAAGTGACATCTCTGCAGCTAAGGTCAAGAGAGAACTTTACACCAAAGTGCAATGATGTGCCTTTGGAAGGAACATGCGCTCTTCTCTTCCAGTTTTATTACATAACACACACATATATATCATATGTATGTTATGTAAGATGAAAAGAGAAATTTCAACACTGTCCATCTTACAGGGCTGTCCAATGCATCGAAAGACACATTCAAGTATCTTGTAAGCTTTCTGATGTCCACTGTGGTAATAAGAATTCCTGCCTTGTAGGATGGCCAGAGGACATGGCCATCACATACTTCCTTCCTGTCTGGCCCACCTAGCCCAGGCGCCTTCTTCCTAATCTAACAATTTTCTCTGCCCTCTTTCCCCTCATTAATTAATTAATTAATTAATTCATCAGTCATTCATCCAAGTAATGGCAGTAATGGTCACAGGGTCATGGCAATTATTTCAGGTTGTTCCGCTCCAGACAGTGTACAGCACTGTTTCATGTGTTAGCTGTGGGTCATGTGTGCCCACTGAGTCCTGCACATGAGAACATTGTGGTCCAGGAACCAGTTTTAAAATGCGATTTTAATTCATTTAAATCTCAAAATGCAGATCTGATCACGACATCAATCAATCAATAAATCTCAAAACAAGAGCAGTGAGAAAAAGTTTTCTTCTTGTTAAACACAACTCGATTGTTCTGGTAAGTTTCTCTGTTCCTTTGCTGAGAACTGACATTTCAAAAGAAATGGGCTAGTAGGCTAGAGCAACGGCTCAGCAGTTAAGAGCACTTGTTGCTCTTCCAGAGGACCTGGGTTCAGTTCCCAGCACCTACTTAGTGGCTCACAATCATCCATAACTCCAGTTCCAGGGGATCTGGCACCCTCTTCTGACCTCTGTGGGCCTGCACATGGTGCACAGACATACATGTAGGCAAAGTACTCATACACTTAAATAAAATAAATAATTAAGAAAAAAGTGGACTAGAAATATACAATATATGTGGAAGCTTGAAGTCTATGAACAGAAAAAATTGCTCAATATTTTTTATATTAACTACACATTGAAAGGATAGTATTTTGAGTATGTGTAAAATATTATTGAATTAATTTCTCATTTCTTTTTTCCTTTTAACATGACTACCAGGAAAGTTATGTCTTGCATTATATTTCTATTCCTAAAGGACAGGAGGAGGGATTTTAATACTATCATCTGAAATCGTTCCTAAAACATCATTAAAGAAGTTCAGCTTTTAGCTCAAGTTCACACGTGAGGACCCTGAGGCTCCCAGGGTGTGAGCGGAAGGTCAGCGGTGAGTAAGTGCCGCAACCTGATGTGAAGCACACCAGTGCTGTGTTTGGACTATGAAAATCCTGTGGAATAGGAGTGAGGGTCGGAAAAGGTAAGGAAGGGAAATCCTGCATTGTTCTAGGCCCAACACAGAGCTGGGCACACACCAGGCTCTCTGAGTCCTTGTCACATGAGTGAGTGAGCCAGTGGCTCAGGGTGGCATCCCCACCTGTGCGTAGCGCCCGCTGCAGATGGCCCCTCTCCAGTCTGGGACGTCGATGCAGTCCGGGTGTCGAACCAGCCAGTTGTCATCCTTAGTGAGGTAGGAGCCAGGGTACTCCGACACAGAGCCATCCACATCGTGGAACACAGATGTCTTGTCCCCATCCATGTCCAGCTGGTTGAACCAGGGTCCCGGCTCTCCGAAGAACACTCTGGAAGTAATCTGAACAGAGCCCAGGAAAATAAGACTGGGCCGGAAGGTGAATGGAAACTGCAGCCATCATCAGACTAGGGCAAAGTTTCTAATTTCCGCTGACATTACAAAGCAGCCAGACGGAGGCTGCCCTTGGGCGCTAGAGGAAACCGCATGGCTGACCATCTCATGGAACTCGAAAAACAGTCAGAGTGTCACTGTGCCTCTACTCTGAAAACTAGCGTACAATTTTGGCTCTGCTCACTATAGGTTTGGCTGCTGTAGGTGGCCTTGGAGGCTGGACTGATGGAGGAGGGGCTTAGGAGTGAGTAAATGTGAGTGTTCTGCTAAATGAACTCGGGAGGAATCGGGGGTGAGTGCTTGTATGAGAAAGTGTGTACAAACAGTATGTAGGGGGTACCTGTGTGTGAGAATGTGCATGAGCCTGTGAGTGTGTGTGGTGGATTTAAGGAGGATAGCCTCACAGTGCAAACCACTGGACATCTCTGTGACTGACCTCCCCTCAGGGGTCTGAGTGAAGAAATTAAGTAACTTAAGTTCTCTATCTTCTCAGAGGCCCTACCAGGGATTGGGCAGAAAGGCAAGGGCAGTAGCAGGAAGGAGGAGGAAGAACTGAGGAGAGGGAGGGCAGGGAGAGAAGTAGGAGGAGGGAAAGGCTTGGGAGACCACAGGCTATAGGTAGTGAGAAGTTCCAGGCCCCACAGGCAGCCTTGGCCTGCTCTCCTGACCCTCAGCTCCTCCACCTTCTCCATCCACAGCCAGGAGGCCCCTGTTCACATTCTACTTTCGGGATGAAGTTAAACAATGTCATCAGAAGACTTTCCTCGAACACTGCTGGAGTTGTGAGATGCTCTGTGCCAACTCAAGTAGCCTGGTCACAGCATCCAGTGTGGCAAGGGTCTGGAGGAACAGCTTGAGAACCCCAAGTTCATCTCTAGGTTCTCACTGGGGTACAGATCGAAGGCCAGTGGGCATTCACCCAGACTTGACCTTTTTCTGTGACCTGAGCTTGTACTTTTCCAGTTTGGGCAGAGAGAAAACTGGGACATGGTCCAGCCTACTTGGAGGAAGCTATTCCACCCTTGTGGTGGTGGCAACAGCTCAATCTCCAAGCCGTGGGGGACATGTGAGTCATCACTCAAAGCCTGGCCATGCCAGGAGCCTGTCCTGGCACCATACTCACCGGGACATCCTCAAAGGCAATGTTGGTCACATTGTTGTGGGGGCAGCTTTGCCAGGCATTGTTTAGGCGGAAGGCCAAGGCACTAGTGTGCCGGCCCTCCAGGGCTGCGAACTTTCGGAAGGTGCAGTTTTGGATGTTGATGGGACCATCGTAGAACTGAATTCCTCTGATCGGAAAATTCCTGTGCAGTTAAGGAAGTCAGATGTCAGACTGTGTTGTTTGCTTCTCTGGAGGTGAATGTTAAGAGCTTTTCTGAGTAAAGCCATTCCCAATCCCCACCTCCAGCAACTCCTTCCACTGAGAATCATTAAGTCAATTAACTCACTCAGAAGGCATGCATGGGCACATTGTCAATGAAAGAATGACTGCTGAAGATGGATGATGGATGGTGTGGGATGTATCGGCTGGTTAGTAGAAGATGGATAGGTGGATGGATGGATGGATGGATGGATGGATGGATGGATATGGATGGATGGATGGATGGATGGATGGATGGATGGATGGATAGATGGATGGGTGGATGGACTGATGGTGGAAAATGGATGGATAGATGGATTGGGTTGGATGACTGGGTAGATGGATGCTGGCTGATAAGTAGATGGATGAATGCATGGTGGGTGGATGAATAGATGAAGAGATTGTAGGTAGATGGATGGTGAATGCATGAGTGGTAAGTGGGTGGCCAGAGGAGTGGATGAATGGTATGATGGACAGCTAGTTGAATGAATGAATGAATGAATGAATGGTAGGTTGGTAAATAGATAGCTGTCTATCTAGTTGCTGGCTTAGGGACCTCTGTTTAGACAGTTTCTCTACTCTTCCCATCAATGTGTCTAGTCACTAGGAAAATACTGTAAATACTTCAAGAGACTGCCAGTATTCTGTCCCTTGGGAGGGGAGCACTGTTAGTCATTATCGCCCTAGTTTTGGTTGCTATAACAATTTAATCAGATTAAGATCCAGATGAATCTCCTCCGTAAGCCTATCCACTGGCAATGTGCTGGGCTTGGGAAACTGCAAGGGACAGAAATACACAGACTGGGCAATGTTAAAAAGAACTACAAGGAACTTTGCAAGCATTGCCAGAGGCAAAGACCACTCTTCCTGGAAAAGCAAGGCCACAGATTGACACAGTGCCCCTGAGAAGGCTTGGTACTGGGGGAGCAGCAGGAAGGAAGTGGGAAGAGGTGGCAGCCGGGAGACATGGAGGAACCAGGGAAGAATTAGTGACATCGAAACTTCACCCTTGCCTGGCAGGGAGGGCCTCAGAGGTACCTCTCCCATTTGCTTGAGACTCTTGAGCAGGGCATGGGAAAAGATGGCCCATGAGGGACTGGTCAGACAGCTTGGTGGCCTTTCTCAGGGCTGGTCACAAATCTAGGCTTGTCATTTTCTAAGCCTAATGTGTCACTTATACCCATGTCTCTGCTTCTGGCTTGGTCCCCTCCCTCCTTTTTCACAGGGAACTTAAGGAAGCAACGGAGTAGAGACAGAAAAGGAAGCATATGAAGTATCTGTTCCCAGAGGGAGGCTGTCCCCAGCTGTTCCTTGTCTTCTATTCAGGTTCCCGGCTGATGCATATGCTTCCCAAGAAAGTCTCCACTCACCCCCAAATCTCCTTGTGTTTCCATATTTTTGTGTTTGTATCTGATGATGCTGTCATCTTGAATCTGGTACTCATGGAGTGCGTCCATGCATTTTTCCAGTTAAGGTGTTCAGGGTCGGCACATTCTTGCTAGTTCTATACAAATCACGTGCTTTAGATCCTAATCTACTTCTGTTCAGGCAGAATATACCTTAACTGTATGGTCCTTTCTAAGTCTCTCCTCTTAAGGGCAGTGTGAGGAATCCGCCTGAACCTGTCAGGCTACCATAGACAACATCACCTCTGGAAGTTACCGGAATATCCTGTCCCTGGAGGTTGGTAACCTTCTAGAAAGAAATTCTAGAAATGCAGACTCAGACTCACTTGTAAATAAAAGGGTTTGCTGTGTCCCTTAAAATGGAAGCAAGAGTTTCTTGACAGCTTGGCCAAAGAAGAGCAAGCATATGCCTCTGAGTATGCCTCTAGGGCATATTTGGGGAGACCCAAGTGTACTCAGGTTGAAAGTTTCAGTCTGTGTATTTCTGTCCTGATTGTAGCAGCAGAAACCATTATTTCTACAAAGAGAAAAACTAAACTGATTCTAGGGCCTAAGTGGAACAAGCCTTGCCTCTTGTATGCATGGCAGCCTTGAGATGTGACCACCTAGGGATGATCTGTCTTTTGGTATAAGATTCTAAATTGTGTTGGACATGGCTGCAGGTTTGATCACTTCTGTTCATCCTCCTCTAAGTGGACGTTGGCCTGATTGCCTCTCTGCCATACTCAGAAGTGAATGAAAGACTTCAAGTGAGTTGTTGCGGAGAGTCAGACTCCCTCTTCTGGACGCCACGTTCCCCTGAACACTCACTAAGACCCTATTATGAATTTGATGGTTGTGTACTTGTTGGACTTCTTTCTCCTCCTTCCTGATTTCATACTTCTTCAGGTTGTTAGATAGCAGAAAAATTCAGAGTCAACACAAAGAAGTCTCCTGCTAACTTCTTTCTTTCCATGGCTGTGACTCAAGCCACACACACACACACACACACACACACACACACACACACACACAAGGGCAGTTCCCACCATTGCAAACCTACTGGCCTATAGGGAGGGTCCTTCCACTGTGGTCCAAGCCACCTGGGCCCCAGATCCTGTTGTCCATCATTTCTGTGCCCACGTTGCCACTCTCGCCAACAAACAAGCTGTTCTTTATCTCCTGCTTGGAGCCATCATCATATGGGAAGGTTCCGCCACTGCAGAGAGGAGATGCTGGGGGTGAGATGTCCAAATATAAGCTCCCACAGAAGGCCAATCACAATGGCAGTCACTTACCTGGCCAGGGTCAGGCCGATGCCATTATCAGCAAACCTGGGGACAAGAGCAGACAGTCAGGACATGCTCTCACTCCCCAGTCAATGAGGTTGTAGAAGGAAAGGCCATTCTCTGTCCCTAGAGTCTAACTGTGGACACTGAGGGGAAACTTTTGCTGAGGAAATCATCAACTTTCCATTCTACACAGAAGATGGGTACTCTGGTTCCTTCCTCTTCACAGATTTGGGATTCCTTGGAATGTCTGGTGGAGGGAGAGCTAGAAGATGTACTCCACACTGGCAGGGGTTCTCAATACTCAGCATTTGGGGGCATGGAGCATTAGCTACAGGAGAGCTGGGCCTCAAGGACCTCCCTTGCCAGCCCACTTCTGGCTGAGCCCCCGGAGCCTATGGAGCTGATCAGGAGAATTGGAGGGTGGGGGGCTTTCTCACCCTCAGGGCCAGCACTACTGAAGGTGGGCTGTGTGGGGACTACTCTCAGCCATAGTAAGAAACTCAAATAGCTAATTTCCAAGTTCCCTCAAAGCCAGAGAGGTTCTGACCCCGAGAAGGGCAAGAATGACCCTCATAATTACACCATGCTGATCACAGCTGCTCCCCAGAAATTCTGCATGCTTTTTAGGGTCAGTATGACCAGGTTTCTGGAGGCAACTGGCCCTGCCTCATGAAGGAGCTGGACCTTGGATCTGTTTGTTCCTCATCTCCCTTCCTGTCCAGGACACCTCAAGGGGCTCATCTCCCTCAGGTGCCATTTTTCACCCACCATCTGGGGCTTCTTGAATCTCCAATGGCTTCATGCTTCCTATAAGCCGAAGGCCAGGTCTTACCCTGGCACGGAGGGCCAATCCCCTGCTCCCTTCTGTGTCAGCCACACCAGGGTGGTCCTGCTTTCTACAAGCTCCCTAGTTCCCAACACACTTCACACTCAGCTCCTTCTTCCTCTTCAAAGATCTATCCATTCAAACCAATCCTCCAAGGCTCATCTAGGGTACCAGGCTCTCTAGTTCTTTTCTACTCCCTGTCCCCAGCTTTTCCTCCTCCCTGGTACCTATCTCCTGGTGCTTCGCTGTGGTCCCTTCATGCTCTGCTGTGACCCTAGGGACCTCACAGGCATTCATAGCTTCCTTCTCCCCTTATCTGTTAGGGACTCTAAGACCAAACATTTGTCCTATCTTGTCTTTGGAAGATTTGGGGCATTTTCACTGTATACTTTATGAGCATCTCCATCTCAACATGTCTAAAAACAGTCATCCACCCATGCCCGTTCTCTATGCTGAGGGCTGGGGTTCATCCACACTCTCCTTTTCTATGATTCTTCCTCACCTGGACTGGAGTGTGGTATTCCATTTGGTGTTCCATTTTCCCATCCCCAGTACTCTCTCCCATCCTTGCATGCATCCAGATATACTGGAGTCCCCCACAAACTCCTACAAACCACACAGGGTAAATGCTCAAAGTCCTGCAAGAGACCATTCTGTCAGCTCTAGACCATGTCAACTCTGTCCATTTGTGGGACCTCAACCATAGTTCCAGCCAGACTCTGAGCTTCCTTAGAATATCTGGTGGAAGACAAGAAGATGCCCCCTTATTCATAGGGTGCTCCATAAAAAGCAGGAGAAGCATGTTTGGCATTAGACTTCTAGGACTTTACATCATAAATCAATGTTTTGGGCCCTTTTTTTGTTGGGTTTAATGTCTAACAACTTTAAGCGTCAAATCTCATTTTTACCACTCATTAGCTATGCTATATGAGAAACTCACTAATTGAGCCTGAGTTTATCATCAATGGAGCTAGGACTGTGCATTTTTTAAAATTTGAATTCTTGAGAAATATAGTGAGGAAGAAATAAAACCAAAGTTTAGGCACACAGTGAGTGCCCAGCATGGTGACTCCTTTTTCCCTTCCTGCACTGACCAGCCATGGACCCTGAAAAAGAGAGTCCTCATGAGTAACTCAGCATTCAGCACTGTGGTGAATCTGTCATGCTGCTGTGGGTTTTTTTCTCCCCTGGCCACTGTCTGCTGCCATCCTCTGTCCCTGTCTTTCAGGGGCAGTAGAAAGCTGAATGTCGGTATGTTTAGAATCCTCTGAGCCTTGCTCACTCCAGTCTGGGGTGGAGTATCGAGACTCTTTTGTGGCAGTATCAGCTTCCCTTGCAGACTCACCGGCAGCTGTCCAGCCACACATCCCCACCCCGAAGCCAGGCTCCGTGATCCTGGTTCTTGTAGGCGGTGAAGTGGCGGATGATGGCCGGCTCCCGGGGTTTCAGCGGGTCTGCGTCCTGATGAGGGCTGTACCTGGAGCACGGGAAGACATAGGTGGTATTCCTTCTGGCCTCTGCAAGCTGCTTTCCACTCACAGGTTCCCAGATATCTCTGACTCAACAGAAATCCATTGGCACAGTGGGCTCCGGCATGAACACTCTGAGCTTTCCCAGAGGCAGGAGATTCTGTATCTAGGGCCCAGCTCCTTACAGGAGACAGACAAGGGTCCCACTTTTGCTAATGACCCTGAAGTTTCGACAACAACTTTTTTGTTTTCTTTGAGACAGGGTCTCACTACGTAGGCTCAGTTGACCTAGAGCTCACTGGGCAGACCACGCTGACATTGAACTCACAGAGATCTTTCTGCTTCTGCCTCCTAGGTGCTGGATGGAATTAAATTTGTGCACCACCCTGTCCAGCCTTGATGACAACCTCTTAAAAGCAGCCTCTGGTCTTCAGCTAAGCTCTGGCTTGACTCACCAGCTTGACCATCAAAGTCCTTTACCATTAAAGTAGCAGTGAATGCTTCCTCTGATCATCTTTGTATCCCAGCCCAACCTGTCACAGCTCTGGCCACTCCTGTTGTTGTATGGTCCTGGCTCTGTGGAGGGATCTGGAAATTGCTAGGAATTTCAGTCTCCCTTTGGCTACTGGAGCCTGTACTCTAATTCAGACTTAGTTTAGACTTCTAGCACAGTACTGTATTTCAATGACTTGCTCAATGCCAGCTAGCCAGCACTCATTAGGCGAAGGAATGCACGGCTGAAGCAGAGGAAAAGGAAGCAAGCTCAGAGGTCTCAAGGGACAAGTCGTCCCATGGGTTACCTGGCAGAGATGATGGAGAGGAAGGGCCGCTTGTCCTTGGCTGAGGCCTCAGTAGTCTTGACTCCATTGTCTATGATCATGCCAGCCTGGGAGAAAAGGACACATTAGCTACCACTGTTGCCCACAGCCATCTTCACACACCAGCCTAGACATGGCTTTTGAACATGCCGGTAAACCCAGTGTGATTCTCAGACTGTGTCTGTGGGAGTAGGGTCTACAGTGAGGGATGAAGAAAGCCCGCCTCATCTCTGCATCTCTCTGACCAGATGTGGAGCATGGTGAACTGTGTGTAGATAAAGAAATTGGGGTCTAAGACTGTCTAACATGGGGTCATATAGCCAATTCTACATACAGAACTCATGCTAATTTGGAGAGTTTCTATCCTAGACCCCCAAACAAGGGCTTACAAGTATGCAGTCAGAAATGTCACAGACTTTCAAATGAAATGCTGAACTTGTCTCTCTTTTCCCTGACATTAGTGACATCCTACAGCCTGTCCTGGCTCCTGCTTAACTTAAGGAGAAAGGTTAACTCTTTTTTCAAGATTTTTTTTGAGTCAGGGTCTCATATAACCCAGGCTGGCATCAAACTTGCTATGTAACCAAGGATGACTTTGAATTTCGGATTCTCCTGCTTCAGCCCCTGGAGTGCTGGGATTGTATGTCTGTATCATCATGTCTAGTTTGTATGCAAACCGAGGGCTTCGTGCACACCAGGCAAACACTACCATCCCAGCTACACCCCCAGCTCCGAGCCTGTTGTGTTTTGTTTTATTTTAATTTGGTACCAAAGTGGGAGGAAATGGAGGCTGCAGTTCTGTGGGCCACCATCCAATCCCTCTCACTCCCAGATCCCCTTGGCCTCTTAGGAGGGCTTGTACCAGTTTTGTTTTTTTTTTCTCCAAGCTACTATTTATTCTCTGGCTGGCTTTAACTTAACCACAGTCATGACAGGAGTTTTGGCTCTGGGCTCTGTTCTCACGTACTATGACATTGGCAAATCCCTCACCTCTTTGGCTAGTCACATCGTTATCTGTAAAGTTGGCTGGTGGCACCTGCTTCACGGAGTGGCTGTGGAGACTGAATGAGGTGCCTGAGACATAACTCCATGAGGAGGCTGTGGTGTCAAGCCTTCCTGGGTAGGAGCGCCCAGGATGCAGGCCCTGTGCTCAGAGTCAAGCTGGCCCAGCTGCAGATTCTCTTTACCTTCTCCCAGCCTGCCTCTGACGTAAAGAGCCCCTCCTACCTTCATAAGTGCTAATGTCCACGCCTCACACACACCTGTGTCCTTGACTCTGACTCGCCTTCTATTAGAGACGTTACTCTTTTTTTTTTATTTTATTAAAGTTTTCTTTTTAATTTATTTATTTTAATGTGCATCGGTGTTTTCGCCTTGGTGTTGGATCCCCGAAACTGGCATTACAGACAGTCGTAAGCTGCCATGTGGGTGCTGGGAATTGAACTCAGGACCTCTGGAAGAGCAGTCGGGGCTCTTAACCTCCGAGCCATCTCTCCAACCCCGAGATGTTACTCTTGACTACATTACTCGCCTTTCCAGCTTCCTATGCTACCCAGTCCATGGGCCCTCTCTTGCAAGTAGGAAGCTTTCTTGAGGCCTCAGGGAATGGTGGGTCCCAATAAGAAACCAATGTGTTTTCTCTCCTTCTCCAACTGTGGCACGGTCTAAGCACCTGCCTCTGCACGGGGAAGCACTGGCATCCACAAAATGCCTCATCAACAGCTCCTCCATCCACAAACTCCCTCCACACTTCTGCCACTGCCTCTGGAACTGTCCCCCTGCTTAGGATCTGAGATGTTATTTAGGAGGTAACTCCTCCCTCCCCATGCTCTCTCCTCAGCACTGGCTTTTGTCCCCTTAACCCCAGGTTCCAGCACAGATCTACCCTGAGCCTATATTGCTTCTTTTTGAGTTTTCTCCCAGGTTCAATTTTTTTGGAACAGGCTTTATTTGTGTGTGTGCACATGGAGACCAGAGGTGGATGACAAGCGACTTCTATTGCTTTCTACTACTACTACTACTACTACTACTACTACTATTATTGTTGTTGTTGTTGTTGTTGTTGTTGTTGTTTTGATACAGGGCCCTTCACTGAACCTGGAGTTCACTGGCTAACTGGCTGGCCAGAGAGCCTTTGGGATCTGCCTGTCTCTGCTTTCCCATCAATGGAGTTACAGACACGCACTCTTGATCTCCCGCTTGCACAGCAAGATAAACACTGAGATACCTCACTAGCTCTCTGAAAACCTTTTGTTTGACCCTGGATGTACCCATTCCTCTCTGGAAGCCCCAATTTCCTTGTCTGCACTGTTAAGAATTGGACCAGATACCATCCTGGCATCCCAAAGTCCATCTTGGTCCACAGAGTGTTGCCATCTTTAATCTCAGCCTTGCCCCCAAACTAACAGCTCCAGTCTTAACTATTGTCTTTATGGGAAGGTTCCTGACCTATTGAAGTCCAAGTCATCCCAGTCCTTGCCCCTTTTACTCTAGTACCTAGCTTGGAGCAGGGTACACAGTGGTACTCAGAAAGGGTGATCAATGAAGGTGGTCAGGGAGTTTCTTATTTTCCACCTACTGACTTAGCCCTGCACAAATGGAGTCACCCACTTCCCAGCAAGAAGGGAGAAAGTCCAGGAGGCCAATGCCATCTCAGAACTATGTCCAAACTAGTTTATGGATAGGCCTTGTAGTCAACATCACTGATGCTCATAAACGCATCACAAAAACCAAACCCGATGTCCAACCCAGCATCCTCCAGGAGGGGAAGCTGAAGTGAAGGTACAGCCTGCTCTTTCGCTTAGGCAGATGCTGTGTATGATGAGGAAGTCCCCAAAGGAGACTCGTGGTGAGTGGTCAGTAATCTGCAGGCCTTGGAAGGCTGCTCTGGACCCATGGTAAGAATGTGGCTTTTCCAGGCACTAGTCATCTGCAGGTTGGGGCAGGGGAATGAACAGGTTGACCATAGCGACCCAGCATGGAGAGACTTACCCGGTAGTTAGAATGTGCTCTGTTGTTGTGGAATTTCCCCAGTGGAATGTGCTCGGAATAACCTGGGGAGTACATTCCCACAGAGGGGCCCGTCGGCACATGGTGAAAAATGAACCAAAATCCAGTTTCCTGTTGGGACAGGGCATAGGAGGGAGTCACAGAAATTAGTGCCAGTGAATTCCTGGTTGAGTGACCCAGGCTCTAGGAATGGATGCAGTACTGTGACCAGAACAGGCCATCACCAGACACTACCAAACATACCTATGTGGTCCAGTGCTTAAATGGACACCACATACTACCAAACATACCCATGTGGTCCAGTGCTGGAATGGACATCACACACCACCCAACACACCCATGTGCTTGACTGGACACCACACACCACTCAACACACCCATGTGGTCCAGTGCTTGACTGGACAAAGGGAAAAGCTCAAGGTTACTGCAATCTGTAATTTGGCTACTTGCCAGCTCTCACTCTTCACATCAGCCCGCCCTATTTGTCATGTCCGAATTACTGGGTCACTGCAGAGATTAGACTCCTGATGGATAGAGTTCCAAACAAGTGTTCTCAGCTTTCCTTGAAGATCTGGAAGCTGAGGCCCAGAAAGAGCAACAAACAGGCTCGGGGTCAAGGCCCCCGGCAAAACCAGCAGCAAGGGAGAGCTGTGTCAGAGCAAGGCTGTTGCAGCAGAGCATGGTTCTTGTTGCCTAGCTACCACCATCCAGCTCTTTGGCACTCTGGACACACTAGGTCTCCCTGCTGTAGCTTCCTCCCTAGCCCAGGGTGCAGCCTTGATGTCAGAATCACATGGTGTTCGCTTACAGCACTGATGTGTCAGGTACCATCCGAAGGCAAAATAACTCATTCTGTAAAGAATTACTGCGCATAAACTGCTTAGTACTCTGGGATGGTTTGGATACGGAGTGTCTCCGACAGGTCACGTGTTTGAATACTTGGTCTCCAGCTAGTGACTCTAGCTTTCTGTGTGCAACCTTTAGAAGAGGGAGACAGGGCCGGGCGGTGGTGGCGCACGCCTTTAATCCCAACACTCAGGAGGCAGAGAGAGTTCCAGGCCAGCCTGGGCTACCAAGTGAGTCCCAGGAAAGGCGCAAAGCTACACAGAGAAGCCCTGTCTTGAAAAACCAAAAAAAAAAAAAAAAAGAAGAGGGAGACAGACTGGAGGAAGTGGGTCATTGGGGGTGGGACTTGAGGATTATAGCCTGGCTCCACTTCCTGTCTTGTCTTTTTTTCAACAATGGTTTTTAAAGTTTTAATGTTTTATGTGTGTGAGTATTTTGTTTATATGTATGTCTGTGTATCACGTGTGTGCCTGCTGCCCACAGAGGTTGGCAGGAAGCATAGGATCCCCTGAAACTGGAGTTACGGATGGTGGTGAGCCACCATGTGGGTGCTGGGAATCAAACTCTGATCCTTTTCAAAAACAAGGACTCTTAACCATGGAGCCATCTCTCCAGCCCATCTTTCTGTTCCTTGATCCACCCGGATGTGAACAAGCTCCCACTGCCGCAGCGACAAGTAACTTCTGCCGCCATGCCTTCCCTACTACTGTGGACTGTGTTCCCTTAAGCCACAAGCCAAAATAAACTACTCATGAACCGTCACCAGGGTTATGAAGTGACAGACAGACTGCCATTTTAAGCCAAGTCACAGGACTCCCCAGTCTCCAGTCCCACAGAGGAGTAGTACTGAGCTCTGAACACACGCATTTCCAAGGCAGCCTCTGCCAGCTCCGCCTTGCTTATTCCCGCTTACCTCGGACCCGGCAGCTGCACAGTTGATGAGGTTGTTGTTGGGATTTGCCATCCAGAAAGTGGACACAGCACTGCAGGGAGAGGAGAGAGGTTGAACAGTGTCCTGTAAAGGGCTAGCAGCACTCTGCCTGCTGCAGTGTGAGGAAGAGTCTCTGGTCTGAGATTTGAGAAATCCATGTATCCATTGGAGGCTACGTTTTCTCACCAAGGACGGGTGCATTTGTGCTTGTGCACTGTTCAGGACTGCAAAAGCTAGATGCAGCGTGTGCTTCTACAGATCAGGAATGTGAGTCCAAGAACGTAAGCCTTTCTAAGGAAGGCCATCTGTGCAGGAAGCCACATGTCTCTGTGTCTCTCCTGTCTCTGTCTCTCCTCTTTGTGTTTCTCTCTCTGCCTCCATGTCTCTGCATCTGCCTCTGTTTTTTCTATGTCTTTGCATCTCTGTGTCTCTCAGCCTGTTTCTCTGTTTTTCCTGTCCCTGTCTTCTGTCTCTCTGTGTCTGTCTCTGTTTTCCCGTCTGTCTGTCTGCCTGCCTGTCTGCTTCTGTCTCTTTGTCTTTCTGTCTGTATTTTTCTGTCTCTCTTTCCGTGTGTGTCTTTGTGACACTGTTTATGTCTCTCTCTGGCTAGAGATTCTTGCGGTCAGGCTGATGGGTACATATTGGGAGCTGATGTGGCAGCTGCTTCCTGTCCACAAGGATGCCATGTGGCATGGAGCCACAGGTGAGCCAGAGTTCTCCAGACCAAACAGAGTTGGTGAGGCTCACAGAGGAAGAAGGGAGGAGGGAGGAGGTGGGGTGGAGAAGCTGCTCTAGGGACCTCACTCTGAGAAATAGGCAGAGGTGAACAGCAAGCTTTGAAAGGTCCTTTTAAAGGTCCTGAGGTGGGACACTGAATGTTCATGCTCATCCCCCACTTTCCTCCCCCAGACCCAGGTGTACGGAGTACCTTACAGTACTATGCACACACTTACTTGCAGTCTTGCCTGGGCTTAGGAATGTACCCTGGGTATGAGTCCTCTGTGATCACTTTGCACATCCTGCTGTCCCGATCTGATGGGAGGAGAGTCCCCGACTTCACCAGGAGGCCGAGGCAGTGGTCAAAAGTGTTGCGTTCCTCTGGTCCATCTTCAGTGAAGAAGCAGTGGCCCAGAGAATTATAGCCCACAACATCCTTGATCTGCAGGGTCAAGAAAGGAGCTTCACTCAACACCCAAGTGTGCATGTGTCCAAATATTCATTCAACAAGCATGAAACAGTGCTGAACCATACCAGGCTTGAGTAGACTGGGGCTGGGAGTGGGGTTGGAGACAACCTTGACCCCTGGCAAAAGTCTGAGGGTAGACAAGGAAGAGAAAGAGAACTCTTCCGGTTGGATGTGCTGGGGATAAGGTTTCAGGGGATAGGGAAAGGGATGAAATATCAGAGGTGTGTAGGTGGTTCAAAGGGAGACTCAGGCCTATGTTCCAGAAACTATTCTATTGAGCTTGCCAAAACATCCTGAGGAGGGTCTCCAGGGCCTGAGTGGGGGGCAGGGCAGCTCCCCCAGGAGACAGCACCACAGCAGGTCTGGGGGACACTTCATGAACATCTGCACTAATACACTTCTATAATCGCTGGAACCCAAGCCAGTTTGTTGGTCCATGAAGCCCACCAAGATACTTTCGTGCCCCAGGCTGCAAATCAGGGAGGGCTGGTAAAGCCAGCTACCGGTCCTCCTTCCCAGAATCAGGGTGAACAGAACATCAGAAAGCTACCGGGCCACCTTCCCAGAACCAGAGTGAACAGAACATCAGAAAGAGCACTTCGAAGAGACATGGTGAGAGCAGAGTGTAGTCTCAATGCCAGCACCAGGAGGCTGTCACACCAGCCTGCCTACCTTGTCAATCACTACCACAAAGCTCTAGACTTGACCTCCATCATCTCCAAGGCCTCGGAATCCTTAGAGAGCCCTATCCCCGAGCCTGAGCTCCCTGTTCGCACCAGACTCCGATGACAGCATCTCTCCCACATAGGCTCCTGCTTTGGCTCCAACACCCCAGAGAGGAGATGCTCTCAGCTCTCAAGGTACAGTGGGTGAGGGTGGAAGCACTTGGCACATCTTTCCTGTGTTCTTCCATCCCTGACTGTCCAGTGACTTCATCCAGGGAGATCTTCCCCACTTCCCTGTGACCTCAGATCAACCCACACCTCTTAAGGCGCTGCCACTGTGCCAGGAGCTGGGAAATCTGTACACTATCCAAATGCCCTTGGCACTGCCTGAAATACCAAGGCCGTGCCCCTCAGCCCTGGTGCCACTACAAGGGACTGCCTTTCTCACTGTAGGGCATTCAGTAACCTTGGTCTATCCCTGACAGATGCCAATAGTAACCCCACCCCCCACCCCACCAAGCTGTTTCCAGACTTTCCTTACTCTAGTCCACTGAGCAGAAGGGGGGACAACAGTGTCGCTGATGGGAAAGCATTGATCCAAGGTGAATACCCCAAATTCCTCTCACATGGCAGGTGCTCCCTAACTGCAGGGCAGTCAGCTCTTAGAACCATCCCACAGCAAGCTCCACCATGGCCGAGCTCTGGCTGGTCTCTTAGACCTTTTCATCTCTCTGTGGTCTCACACAGTCCTCTTGCAGAGTTTTGTTTTAGAAACAAAGGGGCTGAGGCTGGTAGAAGCTAAGCAATAGTCCAAGACCACGAAGTCCAGTAGGCAAAGCCGTGGCAGGGACGTTCATTTCTTTTCAGGCCTATGTGTTCACTTGTAAGGGAAGACCACACCACACTGCCTGCCTACACCGGGCAAGCTCCCTGCCTCCTACACAAGTGTCCTTCCTTTAATCTTTAACAACAGGCGAGGGTGTGACCTTGTAGCCCATTTACTCCTTCAATGGACATTTTAGTCAATGCCAAGGGCATCCAGTGGGATGCTTCCTTCTCGTCTAGTGAGTAATGAAAGCACGTTATAAATAGCCCTGAAAGACAAGCCCGGGAGGGGATTCGGCTGCTGTTGCTGGCAGAGACCTCTAAGATCAAATTCAATGCCTGGCTTTGCAGAGGAGGAAACCATGCCCAGGGAAGGGATGTGGGTATCCCAGGGAATTTGGTACTCTCGGAGTCTCCTGTTTTCTACCCACAGATTTTTCTTACTTGTCCTTAACCATTTGCCATGCACTTTAGCTCACATGTTCAGGAGCCCTGCTCTGAAAGCCAGTGAATGGGTTGGGGACATTTTTCTAACAAAGGCTCAAGGAAGAGCTGGCCTCTAAGATCCGTAAGAGGTGCTGCGAACAGAAAGGGCTTTACCAGAAGAAGGAAGAGAAACAGCTACTGCTGTTGGCTGTCCAGTGTCTTACACATGTTATCCTGTTTCAACCTTATCTCAATGGATGCCACTTGATCTGGATGTCCCAAGTCCCTTTCTTTGCAAGGACCAAACTCAGACTTGATCTCCATCTCATTTGAAACAAAAAGCAATCCGCTGTATTGAGGAAGCAATGAGTCTCACAGAGCCAGGGAAAAAGGAGGACGAAGGAGAAGGAAGGTCTGGGGCAGGAGAAGAAGCGTAATTCACATCTTTACTTAGCCACAGACTGGCTCTGTTACTCACACGGAGTATCCCTTGTGTGACAGAGGAATGCTAAAAACATTTTCAGATTGTTTCTCCTTAGAACATGTCACAGAATTGACCATTAGTTGTAATACATGGATGGATAGGTAGGTAGGTAGGTAGATGATAGATATAAATGGGTGATGGATGATAGATTAGATAGATAGATAGATAGATAGATAGATAGATAGATAGATAGAAAGATAGATAGATAGATAGATAGATAGTGATAGTGTATACATAGAGACATTGCTACAGATGCTAGGTAGACAGGTAGGTAGGTAGGTAAATAGCAAACAGATGGTGGTTGCATGAATAGATGGAAAATAGAGATAGATAGGCAGCTAGGTAGATGATGGGTGCATACAGATAGACATATCAGCGAAGTAAATGTTCTCTCTCTCTCTCTCTCTCTCTCTCTCTCTCTCTCTCTGTGTGTGTGTGTGTGTGTGTGTGTGTGTGGTGCGTGCGTGTGTGTCTGTTTCTCTCTCTCTCTGTCTGTCTCTCTCACTGGGGCTGTCCTTGTATGCTAACCAGAAACAATGTGTAACCCCTGCCATTCATTGAGAAAACTAAAACTGTATTTCCCTTTCTTGCCTGCTGATAGCAGTTCATGATTCCTGGAAGCTGTTTTAGGTCTTTTACCATTGGTAGTAGGATCTGGGCACAAGACTGTAAAGGAGAAAATATGAAAGACTCAGAAACAGCTGTCAGCTATTGTTTCAATTAGTACGACCCTCGATTCAGTTGTCACTGGTGGTGGTGGCGGGGCGTTGCTAGCCCTAGGGACAACTAGCAGGGAGCAGCACTAGGTCCGAAGACTGTTCTGTGTGTCAAGATGTTCTGTGGTCACCCCAGTCTGAACTGGCTTCCATCAGCAACCTGTATGTTCTAAGAAGAACGATGCCTCAATTAAGCGAGCACAAGCAGAAATTAGTGATCGGTTGACTCTCTGGACCTGCAGGATTCCACTATAGCTTCCATCAAGCTCAGACCAGAAGTATTTCTTTAAAAAACTGCCTGTAAGGAACATGTACAGACTCTTTCCCCTTGGCTTTGTTCCCCAAATAACATGGGATGCCAACTGTTGATTAGGCATTTACATGGCGACATAAACCATCTAGAGGTGATTTAAAGCATGAAGAAGCATTTGCATAGGTTCTTTGCAAATACCAGGCCATTCTATACTGGGACTTGAAATGAAGGGTTTTGGCACTCTCAAGGGGCTCCTGGTACCAAAGAGGATGCTGCTTACTTCTGAAGTCTAGGGTGGGTATTATATATATATGTGTGTGTGTGTGTGTGTGTATACACACACATCAGCGAGAAGCCTCACATCAAATTCAGTCATTTTAAAAAGAAAATTTATTTCCAAGCTTCTGCCATTATAAAAAATTTAAAAATAAAATTCCTGAGGAGAAGCTGGCCTTGGAGCACATGCAAGGGTCATTTGTTTTGCAGCTCTTAATGAGTTTTTGAATATGCAAATAGAAGTTGAGAGAGGAAACAGGACAAAACACTACCTAAAAAGGGAAAGAATGCTTCCAAGGCCGTGCAGGGGAGGTGGGAAGGGGTGGGGGTGGGGTGGGGATAAAGGGAGGCAGAGCTCATAAGGTCAGGGTGCTTCCTGAGAGAAAGCATGTGAGCTGGAAAGGGGCAGTGAGACCAGAGGGACCTGCCGTTCCCTTCCACACTGTCGATTTCTGCTCTGATCTGGAATGTTCTCTACCCTCCTTTCCTTTACCTCAGTTTCCCAGCGGAGCCCTGGACCAAGGTAGCTTTGTGGGAAGGAAAGATAAAATCTGGGTCCTCGCTGGGTGGTGGTGGCTCACGCCTTTAATCCCAGCACTCGGGAGGCAGAGCCAGGTGGATCTCTGTGAATTCGAGGCCAGCCTGATCTTGAAAGTGAGTTTCAGGAAAGGCACAAAGCTACACAGAGAAACCCTATCTCAAAAAACCAAAAAAAAAAAAAAAAAAAAAATCTGGGTCCTCCACCTGGGCTCAGGTGGAGAGGAAAAAAGACAGCAGCCGCACACCTTGACGAGTGAGAGAACACGTTCAAAGACACCGGAGAAGGGGTGAGCCAGAGAAAATGGAAGCCTCTCCCACAATCCGCAGGGCTGTGCAGCTGGCAGAGAAGATGCTGGGTTTCCCATCATGGGCTCCAGATAGCTTTACCAGAATGCCAAGAGAAGGGTGTGGCCCCAAAGGTAGAGAGCCTGGGGACTGAGTGGATCGGCTGGCACACAGAGCCATACATGGCAGAGCCTGCGTGGAAGCAGTTGCAATCTGCTGGAGACATCTTGATTTCATACCACCATCATTTATAATAAAGATAAACTGTGAGCAGGTCCCCAGGTGGGAAAGGATGTACTTTCTTGGCTCAGTCTCCCTGGCTTAAAGAAAGGAGGTAGAAGAGAGCAGAACTCATACTGGAGTCTTTTGTACCTTCTGCTACAGGCCAGGAATATATTGATTGCCTTCCAATCCTAGGAAGGCAATGGTCAAGGCCCTGCCTTAGAGCCTGAAGTACCCATGAAGATGCACTGAGCCCATTTCCCCGTGGCCCTGCAGAGAGTGTATGTACCTCCTTGGGGGAAACTCTTCACCCTACTACACCTGCTAGCATCTTGAGGATAGTGTGCACAGAGGCTCCCTCCTCTCTGCACCTGCCAGCACCTTGGAGCCTTGTAGTGCTCCATGCTCCATTGTCAGAAGGACCACCTCAACAATGTTACTATCACAGGAGATATTACCACAGCCTCACTCTATGGACTGAGAACAGTGACTTAGTGAACTGGGAAAGCAGTGTGAGAAAGAGGCCCTGGGACCAGATGATGGCAGGCATTGCTAACAGATCAATCCATCTGGTGGGGTTTTACTGAAGACCCTTCCTATGTGAGCATGCACTGGGACTTTTCAAAGTGTCAGGGAGGGAGTACATTCACGCAGTTTTTGCCAAGAGCATCTAACTACACCAGCCCTACTTTTTGGTGGGGGCATATGCTGCTATCTCCCGGAAGCAGAGATGTTTCCACAGAACACATAGAGACGCAGCGGCACACAGCGCTACTGCTATTTACTGTCCTCTCGAAGCACATCACTTGTGTTATCTGCTTTCACCCTCGCAACAACCCTTTGAAGCTGACTCTAACAGCATTTTCACTATGCACTGGAGGAAACCGAGGCCCAGGACGTTTCCATCAGTTCCTGTGACTCTATGCTCTTGACTTTTGAGCTTCTGCTGAGACCCACAACACTGACACAGGGAAAGAGCAAAGAGACACCTGAGCCGAGAGAAGGACAGAGGTTTGCTAAACTTAGTGGCATTTTAGGGTCATATTGCTGAAAGTTGTCCCCAAAACTCAGAGACAAGCAGAAGTCGAAAGGCTTATGATTTTGTCAGAAGAGGCAATTGGTTTAAATGTTGAAGTAGAAGGAGCTGGAGAGGTGGCTCAGTGGTTAAGAGCACTTGTTGGTCTTGCAGAGGACTCAGGTTCGGTTCCTAGCACCCAGGTTCCAGGGAACTCATGCCTTTATCAGACTTTTGTGGGTACCGGTCAGGCACATGGTATATATACACACATTCCTTGTAAAGATTCATACACATAAAATAAAACAATCTTTTTAAAAAAAAAGTGAGAGGAAGGGGCTGCTGCCTGAGTCAGGCTGAGGATGAAGGAAGCTGACTCCCAAGGATTAGGGTACACAAGCGGAAGACAGGGAAGAGCTGTGAGCAGGCCCCCTGGGACACTTTGAGACCTGCTGGGGTGGAGCAAGGTGCTGAGACACCTCTCGGCTCCATACAGCTAGGGGCCCTTCTTTCTAGTGAGCTGGGATCTACTTGTCTGGGATCCACCACCTCTGACCAGAGATGATGCTAGAGAAAGGCTTCCCAGAACAACCACTCCCATCCCCCATCCCCTGCCGTCCCCATGGCCTCTGCAGTCTAAACCATAATCGCATCTTTGTCTCTATATTGCCTCTTTTGGTTCTGTCAGCTGAACCCTCTCCCCGAAACGTAGTCACCCGCTGGTAAACCCTTCAATGCAGGCAGCAAAGGAACGCACATCCGTGTGAAAGGCCAGCTCCCCCAGCAGCCTTCTGGAAGGCGTACAAATGCACATTCCGAGAGCATTCAAAGCCAATCTGTAAAACTTCAGGTCTGCCTGGGATATGGCCCCGCTGCTGCCTGCTTGGCTCAGAGAACCAGAGACCTGGGCACCGTCTAGATGGCAAGCAGTGCAATTTGATTCCATCTTGGAAAGGCTGCTCCGAGGCTGTGCCTCCAGATCTGTCAAGCACAGCTCAGAACTGAGTGGTGGTAGACCCCTGAATGGCCACCAGATTAAGATTGTAGCTGGCACCTCAACTGTGCTGTAGCTGGATAACAAGGGAGCTGAGAGATGCTCCTTCCCAACTTGGCAGCTGACATTCCCGGGAGTTTACAGTATTGCACAGATCTGCTGGTTCGGGCAAAGCTCTCCAGGGTTCTGTTCTAAGACACTGACTCTACTGTGGGTACCATTGACTCATCTAATTATTCCAGGCCAGATCTGGGGTGCAAGGGGTGCCTCGCACTGTCTTCCCTCTCCTACCACAAGTCTCTTGATTCCTCCACCTAACTGAATTAACACAAACTCCTGGGGATGCCCCCATGCCA
>CABHPQ010172933.1:0-28546 GCA_902168405.1 Peromyscus aztecus
AGGCCGTGGAAAGAGAGCTGGAAGGCAGACGCCTTTGGTGCTGTGTGGCTGGTTTATTTTTGCAATGCTTATTTCTTGCTTTTTCTTTATTTTAAGTCAGGGGTTTTATATCAGTTTCTCAAGTTTAAAGTAAGGAAAAGACCGTTCATGGGCTACAGGCTATGCCACCATGGCCTGGCATAGGTGTTGATTATTACTGGGCAAGGTTTATTCAAATTGTAGTTTTTATTCTTCTGTACAATAAAATGTGCCTTAAAAGGTGAATCTGTCTCCCATCTATTATTTAATGATCAACTTTCCACCTACCATTTATCTATCTCTCTACCACCTATCTATGATCTATTGATCTACTTATCTATCATATATCATATATCAACCCATCCATTACTTATCTAACTAACACTGAATTTATTGGTCCACTTATTCTCCATGTCTATGTATGTGGATTATTGGTAATTGCTCACAAATGTGCCCAGGTATATTCTGAAGCCAAGTATATAATAATTGGTAACTTCTGGTGGCATTGTGTTGAATACACCTAGGGACACAGGCCGACTATTCTCAGAAGCCTGGCAGGCAGACATACATACATTGTAAGACACAGTTTGGTCCAGCTGTCTAAAAACAAGCAAATGAACACAGGTATGTGCTCCACAGGCAAACATTTGCATACAGTATCAAGCAGAGATATTGTTGTGCTTCAGACCTGATGAGACAATGTGAGCTTGACAGGGGGGTGAAACACATGGAGAGAATTCTAGGAGCGTCTGAGGAGCTGAGGTCAGGCCAGTGCAGCAGCAGCAGCAGCAGGCTCAATGGGATGAGGCTGGGAATGAATGTCAGTTACATGAGGGTGGCAGGGACCCACGGGTCTGCAGCAGGGGTCTGGAGCAGCCGCTGGAGGCAAGGCTGGGCAGGCAGCAGAAGGCACATGGAAGGGGAATTTGCCTGAGCTCTGCGTTCTCAGCTCTGTCCTGTTTTGTGAGTCTTTATCATACAGTGACTCATATTTTTAAAGTTACTTCTAGATTTATTTTATTAAAGGTCCCCCCATCATTAAACATGCTTTTTGTAACAACTGAAAGTAGATATAGATAAAATGAGAGTAGATATAGATAAGAAACTCTGTGGCCACTGGTCTCTGCTGCCCTTCTGACTGTGGTCCTCCTATGCATCCATGAGAGGCTCCTGGTGTCCAGGACCGAGGAGAGAAGAGAATTTTGTACCCCCATTGTCAGGACAATGAACTGATGCTGAGCACCTGAGGACCGAGGGCTGCAGGAAAGAGGCATACAGCCAGACTCACAATATGTAAAAACACATCTAAAATTGCATGGGAATGACTAGACTTTTGTGAAGGATGCTTGGATTGAGTCTTAGGGATGTTTGCACAAAACCCCTGAAAACAAATTTTTGCAACATAGTTATTTTATTTTTATTTATGCATTTTTAGTCTCTACATGCTTACCAATACAGGCAGCTTTATTCATTCTGTTTGCATCAAAATGTATTTCCCTGGAAGAAAATCTTACAAATAATTAAACGCTAAAATATTAGCTACATTTTGGATCATCCGCTGTCATTTCTAGTTAACTAATGTAGTTATTAGACATTCTTATCTTCAGGATTTGGATGTGGTAATTTCCAGGTGTCTAGGGCACAGGGTGGACACACTAACATAATGGGGCATAGCTTATGCGGGAGGGGTGCTTGTAACCCACAGCACAGCAAGGAAGTGGGTAGGACTTTCACTAAGACACTTACCAAAAAGAAACAGGTAAAGCTCGGTGTAGCAAATAAGAGAAATTAAACATGGAGTGTAGCACAAATCCTAATTGGTCATAATAAAAACCTGGAGGCAGATATTGGAGTAAATGCTGAAAGGTCAGTAAAGAAGCCAGCCACTAGAAAGACTTCTTACCTCTACCGAATCCTCAGCCTGAAGGGGGCTGAGCTCCTGGCTCCTCCTGCCTTATACTCCTCTTTCTGTCCAACCGTATCACTTCCTGTCTCTACCTTCCTAGTGCTGGGATTAAAGGCATGAGATCCTAAGAGCTGGAATCAAAGGTGTGTGCCACCACTGCCTGGCTCTGTTTCATTTTTGGACTGGATCAATCTTGTGTAGTCCAGGGTGGCCTTGAACTCACAGAGATCCGTCTGCCTCTGCCTCCCGAGTGCAGGGATTAAAGGTGTGTGCCACCACTGCCTGCCCCTATGGCTAACTGGTGGTTGACTTTACCCTCTGATCTTCAGGGAAGCTTTATTTGTTAGAGCATACCAAAATATCACCACAATATTGAGCCTAGCCACACAAGCTAAATTCAGGTGTTCTGAGCATCCAAGTCACAACTCATAGAGTGGCCAATTGGTCCTCCAGGACCCCAGCTCTGGATTCACAAACTGCTCTTCAACATCAAGTGACAAGAGAAGACTGAAATAAAGACAAGGACCAGTACACACCATAGAAGTGGAAACCAAAGCAGAAGAAACGTCATCACCAACTCCAAGGGACTTGGAGGGCCCCAGAAACCACAGTGATGAAACAGGTGAGCTGCAAGGGAGACAGGGCGTTCTCAACAATGCTGGCTGCAAGAAAACAGCCCAGGAGTGTGCCTGCCTGCACAGCAGGGTAGGAAGCATCTGACATACTGTAACAAAGGGAGACACACCATCTTTTTCTCTGATTTATTTCTTAGTCTGATTTTTACTGTTGTCTCTAGCACACTTTTTTAGACTTTCCTTGTGATTTTCAGTATTATTGGACACATTTGTTGATGAATCATAGATACACATATATACATTTTCTACAAAAGTATTTTAATCCTCTCTATTTGAGTCAAGATTGCTTTTCTTGAGAATGCATGCAATAGACTACCTAAACACACACACACACACACACACACACACACACACACACACACATGCACACTAGAAGTGAGAAGGAGAACTCAATACAAAGATAGGACCTGCAGGGGAAAGAACTTGGCTTTTCTAGTCAAAGCATTGTGTAGACGTCTGGAGGCAGTCAGCATCTCAGGAGTGTGGATGTGAGCAGCAGGCTGTGTGTAGGGTGGCTGGTCCTCGATGCCTTTCTCAGTAGAGAAACAAGGCTGAGCCATGTTCAACTGGAAGACGCCATCCCTTGACTCACCAGTTCTCCTACACAGTTCTTAGATGAAGAGTCTGCAGGCCGTCTCCCGAGTTTGGCCTCCAGAGAAGCCGCTTTGTTTGGGACTCTGTCACTGAGGCACAGGGCAGGTGAAGGGTTGCCTGTGCGAGAACATGTCTTCACACCTCACAGCTTCATGCAGTGACAGGAGAATGGCAAGACTTGGGACCTCCTCAGGGAACCTCCTTTCTTAACTTGGTCTTCTCCACTTCTCCTTTTCCTTTTCTTTTCTTCTCACTAACTAGGGCTCAAAAATAAAACAAATGGAAATAAAAGGGTTTTATTTCAGGTCAGTGGGGTTCATTGTCCCCCATCTCTCTGTTTAATCTTTATTTAGTTCAACACACTCTGTCAACCACCAGAACAAGGCTACATGCATCAGGAGAGGCTAGGTCTACACCCTCAGCTCTCCCATTCCGTTCTGGATCGTGACATTGAATACACAGTTGTGCACAAGATGGCTGAGCATTGCAGAAGGACCACAGCTGTGGAGCACAGGACTTACAGCACTGACTCTCAAACTCCAAAGCTGTCTTGTACAGTCCCCCACACAACAAGCATACAAAGGAAAGATGTATCCTGTGTGAAGTGGCTGAGCTCAAAGCCACTCTACCGATGATGTAGAGCTTTCCAGCAGCGTCTGTCTTGCTTCCTTTTAGAGGAAGACAATATCATCTTCCCATCTCAATGGTGATTTGGAGCAGGAAGAGAGATGGGGAGCTCCTGCAGGCCTGCCGGCTGTCACCTTGAATATGGTGATCGCCATCCACCTGACTCTGTGGGGGAACTGGAACAGAACTTGTCTAGGGCAGATACAAAGTCAAGTCCCAGGGCCAGCTCAGCACCAGGGCCAGGATCAAGCCTGGATGCAAAGGCTCCCATGGGAGGGGCTCCTTTGTGCCTAGGCCATTACAGACCTTCGGAAGGTCCTGGGGACTCTGAACAACCTAGAAGGTAAATAGGATCAACCTTTACCTCTGCATGAGCAGAAGGGTCAGTGGTGGTGATGTGAGAGCCTAGAGCTTAAACATGAGTCAGATTTGTGGATGAGGGTCTGATTCAGATGAAGCCAGCACCAACAGGACAGGGGGCTGCCAGCAAGCCTGCCGTCCCTGACCTTTAGGCTCCTAAGCTCCTCACAGCGTGGTTCTGGGGGTGATGCCACTTCGTGGGGACCTGCATTTTCCGTGGCACTTGTGGTTCAGTTCCGGTGGATGATCAATGTTAGTGTTACCCAAATCCTAATTCACAGGTCAGTTGGCCGAACCGACAAGCCAGATAGCGGTCTGGAGTCTGCCTGTATATTCCTTTGGTGTCTGTGTTTCATGGATGGTCCTAGATTCTTCCCTAGCTATAACATGTTTCTTATTTTGTATTCAAAACATGAAACAAACAAACAAAAAGGTATAATAATGTGGTAGAAATTATCCCATTCATCCTTTTAACCATTTCATCGCCACAGGCTTCAACCAATATAGTTTCCTTAAGAAAGGGTGTATCCCTTAAGAAATGGCGTGCTTCTTTATGCTGTATATATATTTTTAACAGCAGTGAGTCAAAACTAACTGGGAAGCCCTCTCCTCAGCAGCCATGAGGCCCATTCTCAGGGTTGGAGGGTGGGGCGCATGTGCACACAGCCTTCTGAAGGTGACGTTTTTTTCATCTGTATCTTCAAATCTCAGTGAAACATCCAGAGCCTGCATCAAGGAGGAAAACATGGGTGTCCACAAAGACCCAAGTGTGGCCAAGGTCAAGGCTGAGCTTGAAAGAGAGCTGTCTTGATGGCTTCTGCCCCCGGAGCAGGAGCAGCAAGGAGACAATGCTGTGAGAGGTATGGTGTTCCTTCTGAAAGCATCAGGGAACTTTAACAGCTTGCTGTGCCCCCTGTTCCCTGTGCCATGATTCCCCTTCCCAGACTGCCCCTGCCCTCCATCACTCACTGCCCACCAGGCCAGGCAGAACCCCACCACTTTGCAGGTGGGGCCGAGCTGCTGCCAGGGCAGAGACGGATGGCATATTTATTAGCTTGTCAAAGCCTCCCCTGTTTGTGGAAGACTCCCCCAGATAAACACAACAGTCCTCTTCCCATTGGCTGCCTCACGGCCCCTGGTCGAGAGTCTCAGCAAAGCGCTTGATGAGGCATAAAATGATGATTAATTAATTTACTGCTCAGTTGATCATCACGCTGTGCGGTTTATGGTTTTCCCAGCGGTCAGCCCTGGCTCTGCAGTGCCTGGCCATGGCTGCCTTTGCTTTGACCTGATCTGGGAGATGCCTGGGATGGGAAGGAGATGGAGGTGGAGTGAAGGCTCCAGGGACCCAGGCCATGGGCCCAAGTCACGGTTGACAGAGCCCCAGCAGCTGGTCGTTAATCAAGGCATACTTACCCTGGGAATGTGGCCAGAGTCCACGGTGCTGGAGACAGCCATTTCTTCCCTTGACTGTTCTCTGGGCTGCCTCTTGGTGAGATATCTTGGCCCTGCAGGAAGTGAAGGCTGTTCTCCACCGTGACAGGAAGTGCCAGGGCACAGAACAGCTGCCTTCCTTCCCACAGATGCTCTATCAGGACTCTGCCTTGCTCTGCTTAGAGCAGAAGTCAGAAGCAAGTTCTGCCTACCATGTTTAAAGCTGGAAGGTCCACAGAGGAAAGGTTAGGGAAGGCCGTGGTCCTTCTCTGGGTCAGTCTTAACTGCAGCATCTAAGTGATTCTATATTTTGAGTTTTAAGAGTTCTGCAGTTTGATTTTAGTTAAAGTTCATGCAAGAGTGCACTTATGCACTGCACATGGCCATGAAGAGTTCTCTGACAGAGTAGAAGATGTTGACAGAGCCGAAGATGTTACCTAGTATGTGGAAGCTGAAGGACCCTTTCCTGATGAATGCTGGTGGATGTGTGTTAGGATCCAGAGCTCTTCTGTCTCAGAATTTTACATGCACAATGCGCGGCAGCATAATGCAGATTACCGTGTGGGAAGGGAACTCACTCCACAGTACCTGACCCCAGTTCCAGGGTGCTGCCTTTGAATGAGGAGATTGCATTCTAGCTCCTCTTTGGC
The DNA here is from genome assembly GCA_902168405.1 of Peromyscus aztecus. Lineage (NCBI taxonomy): Eukaryota > Metazoa > Chordata > Mammalia > Rodentia > Cricetidae > Peromyscus > Peromyscus aztecus. The sequence continues at coordinate 6,225 of CABHPQ010172933.1, forward strand.
AATGGAGCTGGAATATCACAGCACAGCTGTAGGAACCATGGGCTTCTGTTCTTTTCCAGGTTAGAAATACTAGGATGTTTGGAGCTTCACTCGTTTTGAGATGAGGGGTGGCAGTGAAGGTAGCTGAGATTTGTGACCTCTCTACCCTCAACCAGGGACTGTTGCCCCATTGGGATCAACTTCACTGCTGTAATGTGCCTGGCTCTCCAGGGTTGTTAGGATGCTCTGTTCCTGCTTATGAACCCTTGGTTGGAGAAGCCAAGGTGCCTCGCAGGATGGCTGCTTTCCTACCTTCACCTCCACTGCTCCATCACACCACCTACCCTGCCCATCACACCCCCTACCCCACCAATGCCTCATCACACCCCCTACCCTGCCCACACCCCATCACGCCCCCTACCCCACCCATGTCCCATCTCAGCTCCTGCCCACACACCCTACCCTTGTACAGCCCTTGCAGTCTATCTCCCACAGTGAGGGGGAGGCTCCAGGTAGACTTCCCTCATCGGAGATCACTGGGCCTCTGCTCATAGGCTGGAGTTGTGGTGCCAACTCTTTGCACTGCTGCCCTCTCAGAGGACATCTAACTTGCCCAGTCAGTGCCTGTGGACAGACAGTCACGGTAAACCAGTCAGGAGCCAGGGAGATGCCAGACTGTGGGATCATGGGCTGCTCAGCAAGAGGAAGACTTGGGCAGAGAAGGCAGTTCAGCTGGAGCAAGGGTAAGGACCTCCAGATCACGGTTGCTGGCCTGCTGGGGTCTGTGGGGACCAGAAGTTCTGGGCTTCTGCCAGAGGAAGAGGGTCAGGGAGTCTACCAGCAGGACTCTATCCTGGAAACTGGGAGAAATCCTGGGACCATTCCATGGGCACATCCATGGCTCTGAGTTCTGTAATTATGAATGTGGAAGGGAACAGAACACGGGTCAGACCTCAGTGTGAGTGTGGGTCCGACAGTCCATACTCAGTTGTGACATGGTCGCTGGTCTAACCTCTGCCATCCAACTAGGTCCTCTGAAATGGCAGAGAACAGAGGGGTCTTGGCATGAGAATGACCAGAGGTCATGCCCGTATATAGGCCCTGACACCAATGGTTAGCTAAAGCATGTGATGGTCATTAGAGACACGGTCCACCCATAGCAGAAATCTTTATGTGGGGGTTTTCCTCAGAAAAGGGGCTTCTGAGGTCTAGGATGGGAGCCTGTAAGAGGAGGGGCAGAATTCCACACATACCCACTTTCTAAAGAAGCTCCATGCCTGGTCTAGAAAAGAGATCATGCATCTTCACCCTTCTGACTCTAAGGGGGTAGGGATGTTGTTTTGGTCTCTGCTGGTAGCTTGTCACCATCCTTATAAGGGCAGAGCTGTAGGGTGGCAGTCCTGCCTTGGTGAGACAGGTTCCCTAGTGTGCCACTCTGGGGAGACACTCAGCCCTCCAGTGCAGCGCTCTTTTGTGTCCTGCATTAGAAAGCGACATACTTGGGGTGGATTCTCTAGTATTACCTCATTGTCCCTCTAACGATCTGCTCAAGCCTGGACTTACATCTTACAGATTGCGTCTCTAACATGAAAGGATCACTTTGTGTCCTAAGCACCTTGTCCAAGAGATCATGTGGCACAGGCTCACTGAAAGGAGCTATGTTTGATTTTGAACATGTGATACTTGCTTCCTTTTTAGAAATTAAAACTGTTGCAACAGATGGAGACACTCAAAACTACAATCAATCAAATCTAGAGTTGTGGAGCCCAGTTCGAACAGACCCATCTACAAAGCACTCCTGCACCTAAGGCTCGGGGAATATTGTGGAAAGATTGTAAGAGCCAGAGGATCAGGGGGTTTTCTTTGAGATTGTGTCTCCTCATGATGTCATAAGCTAGACCCGTAAAGTGATTGCCCAAATGTGAGCCGAACAAGAACTACACCAATGAACATGTCGAACTGGACAGAGAAAAGTCCACGAGGCCTCAACCTTACACAAAGAACTGCAGGCCACTAAGGAAAGCTGCAAGTGGGAGAGGTGGTCTTCCCCAGGAAGAACGCACTAATTGGTTGTCCAGTGTCAAACAGTCAGTTCTGAAAACACACATACAGGTGGCATTATATGGAATGAACAGGTTATATTTAGAAACATACGAATATACACATTCATATATGCGTGCAATAACAATTAGTGAAAAAAGAGGCCATGAATTTGAAGAACAGGGAGGGATCTATGGGATGGTTGAAAAGGAGGAACAGAAGAGAGAGATGTTATAATTAAATTATAAGCTCAAAAGGGACAAAAAAGGCTGTGTCAGTGTAGTAGCTCACATCTGTATTTCTAGCATTTAGAAGGTTGGAGCAGAGGTTTGCTACAACTTTGAGGCAAGCTTGGGTTTCACACCACTCTGACCTTACCCTGGGAATGGCATCCTGTGCTAACAGATGATGAAAAGGCCCACGTTTAACACCACAGTTCAGGAATCCCATGTGACTGCCATCCCCTTGCCCAGGATGTTCAAGCTAACAATTACTGCGTTTCTCTAGTTGCAACCTACAGTTCTGCCAGGAGAGGTGGTCCAAACCTTCAAGTCAGAGAAGTTGTTTTCAAAAAAAAGAATCTTAGGCTGAGTAGGTAAAGTGCTTGTAGCACAAACGTAAGGACCAGAGTTCAGATCCCAAAACCTACATTAAAATCAGATAGGCATGGCAGCTTGTCTGTAAGTCCAGCCCAAATGGTGAGCTCTGTGATCGATTGAGAGACTCTGTCTCAACATATAAAGTGGACTGTGATTGAGGAACACTCCTCATGTATATGTGCTTACACACACCTGCATACCCCAACACATGTGAACATGCATACACACATGCACTACACCTACACACAAGCAAAGAAGCACATACCATGGGTCTCTGACTCGTCTGTGCTGGAATCTCTAAGCCATCCTGTCACTTCTGAAGCCTGTGTTCTTCCCTTCTCCTCCCCATGCCAGCAGCAGGGCCCCGTGATACCAAGTCAGCCACATGTGCTCTCTGGACCACCAAGGACCGTGTCTTTTCCTCTACTTCCACGGTCAATTATGGGGACAGAGGCTCCTGTCTCTTCCCCAAGTGAAGTGGGAGACGCAAGATGAGTGATGTTGCTTAGAAAAGGTTGAATAGCCACAGAAGGAGAAAGTGGTGGAAGTGACTGAGACGTGAAGTCTTCAAAGATGGGAGTGTGACAGAGGAGGTGAGGAAAACAGCTCTCAGAGTGAAGGTCACAGATCCGGGGTCCCTGGGTAGGGAAGCGGCATGATCAGACTTTTAGTGATCTAGTCTGGGCACTCCTGCTACCGAGGGAGGGTCTGGGTGAGGTGGATGAAAGGAGGGGAACTGCAGGCTTGCGTTTGCTTACATCCTACCTGCCTGGCTTCCAGGAGCTCTTAGGTAGACTCTCCACCTGAGTCACTCTTTGTCAAGAAGAATGTATGGCACTTGGAGTGCGTCACCAAAAGCATCACGAAGTAAGCAGGTACCTCTTTACAGAGAAAGAAATCTCTAGCATTTCCGCATAGGGCCGCACACACTCCAGCTCCACTGTGGCAATGCTGTCCTTGAAGGTGCTCGGCCGTGTGCAGAGCAGCTGTGGCATCTAAGGACTGCTTGCTTTTGACCAAAGCATGGCAGCACCCACCTTCCCCATTTGAGTTACCCAATCAATAGTGAGGGAGGTGTGTTTCAAAAAGGAAACAGATGCAGACACACATTTAACTGAAAGTATCTCACAGGAAAAAAAAAAGTTTCAGTACACACACTGCAGACAAGCGTGCAGTGACTGAATACAACATTGGTTTCACGTTGTGTCTTCAGCAACCTCGGTTCTGAGTCACTCACAGCCACAGCCTCCACTTCAGATGGAGCTGAAGACCTTGCCATGTCCAGGGTAGCCAGAAGACACTCACGTCTCCTTGGGCAGGGAACCAAGCACCTGTTGTTGAAGGAAAGGGTAGATAGAGGCACGGACCATGTCAAAGGGGGCTCTGTGTCTTACCTGGTGTGACACTGACTGCCTTCTTCTTGGGTTCCCTGGAGGAGATCAGTAACTCCCTTGGCCTGTGTTGAGCTTTGGGGTGGGATTTGTTTCAGCGCCTTCTCTATCTCATAAAGGTGCAAAGCCTCTTTTTCTTCCTGTTGACTTCCTCCTGTGGATACAGGTTTTGGTGTGCCAGGGAAGCAAGTAGCCTTATTGCATGATCAGAGCTAATGAAAAATAAAAAACACAAGATGTGGTGGACGCTGGGCCTGCACTCTGTTTAATAAGAGTATTGACCAGCAACCTGAAACTGATGTCGCTATGGATTTCTACTTTGTCTGCTCACGGCTCTGTGAAGCAGTCCATTGGATCTCCCTGGGCAGGAGGATAAGGTGATAGCTAACGACTCCGTGTTTTATTTAGTGTTAAACAAAGCAGTCAATTTGAATTTGTAGTGGGCAAGGAGGCATCTCTGGTTTATGTAAACTGCAGCCATTTGAGCCAGAGTGTATTCAGATGGCTTTAAGGAACAGCGATGGCTCTTCACACAAGGCGGCATCCCATCCATTCACAAAGAGAGGGAAGATTCAGTTAATGGCTAGCATCTGGAGTTAGAACAACATTCTGGATGGGGAATGACTTTTGCAAACATCCCAAACAGTGTCTTGGGGTCCCTCCACTTGAACTTCGTGGCGTGTACCCATTTCACATAAATGGAAGAGTGGCTTCTTTACTGTGTGTTTCACAAAGGTCGTATTCATTAGGCACTGGACTCCAGAAGCCAGGGGTCTAGTAATAACCATGGTCCAAGTAGGGTTTAATGATATCTGTCTCCACCTGGCAGTGCCTCTCAGGGAAAGCGGTCTGCACTCCATCTGCCTTCCCTGAGACCTAGGATGGTAAACTTTATAGCTCACTAGGCTCATTTTAGGGTGAGCCAAGGTAACCTGCAGAAATTTCTTCCTGCATCTTGGATTCACCTTCAGGTCTACTTCGGGATGTGAGGTAGAGAACCCATCTGCTCTGGAACCTCCTTCTATGCACTGAGAGGCAACAGCCGTCACCACCCTTTGTCCTCTCTTCTCAGGGTCACCTTTTCTGGTGTCTTCTAAGCAGACTTGCGGCACAATTACTTCACCCTAGACCCCTGGCTGTTTTATCGTCTTCATTTCTGATAGGGAAATACGACCTCTGAAGCAGAAGCTCAGGCCTGAGGCCCTAGGACATAGAATCCCAGGCTGAACTCAGTCAGCTGCCCTAATACCTGTATTATTCTAGACAGACTGCCATGTGCTTCCTGTTGACCTGTGTCCTTAAGCCATTTCAGCCTTCAGCCACAAGCAGAAACTAGCCAGTCACTGTCCTCCTATGTCACATCCTGGCCACCAATGGACTCCTCAGGGCAATGGAAAGGCGATGGCCTTTTTGTAGTCATAGTGTCCCCCATGTGGTGAATATTTGCTGGTCCCCACCAACTTGGAAACTGCAGGTGATGGCTAGTGAAGTTATCTGCTTGATAAGAACACTGAAGTGTACTCCATCCCCCCACTGGAAATTGTTTAAGTGGGGATCACAGAGCATGGGATCTTTCAATGACTTTACAGACATGAGGCTCTGACCTGACCCACAAGACAAACTGCTGGCTCTTGCTCCACACAAACAGTAAATTCTGCTCCATCAATCCCAGACTTCCATCCCTCACTACTGAACGCTAAAACGGTACCTTGCTCAAGCCAACAACCTTTTTTTTTTTTTTCCTTCAGAAGGTTTGGGGAAATCACTGCACAGTGTGGAGCAACCCAGCAGTGAGAAACTGCCATTTTTGTTCCTAGGCAGGTTTACGTCTGACCTGTGTGGCTTTGCCAACCCACTGTCAGCACCGAGCAATTACCCTCAGCAAGGAGACTGCTTCTTGCTTCTCAAGCAATGGTGTGTTAGTGTCAATCAAAGTTTACTTGATAAGACTTTGATGGTGTCTCTGGGTTCTGGTTCAAACACTCACTACAGGCTACCCAGCCATGCAATGGGGGCTTCCCAGAAAAGAGGGATCAGGGAAGAACAAATAATTATGAGTCTGACTCTGAGGACCTTGAATAGGGCAGGAGTTCACCTGTGGCTTCAGGTCTTTACCTCTCTTCTTGAGAAAAGAGAAAAGTGACAGCCTGGGGACAGAAATCAATAAACAGTGAGGAAAGGTGTAAGTGTGTTACGGAAGAAGTCTACCTCCAGCTCCAGAAATACAGTGGAGTCAGTCTGGAAAGCGGTAGATGAGCCCGAGTTGTGGTAGAGGAGCCCCAAGACCCCAGGAGCAGTTCTGTTGGGTCAGTCTCTTGAAGTGTCAGGCTGTGAGCACTGTGAGGACTCAGAACTAATTGGGTCTCAGCCTTTAAGTATGGTCACCCCTGGATTGGTGGGGTACTTGGTTCCTCTGAGCAGATAGCATCCAATTCAGGACCCCTCTACCAGGTGCTCCATAGTGAGAAAACACAACATGGGAATAGGCAAAGATTTTGTCTCAGATTTCTGGTGCTTGCACACAACGACTTTACACCACCTCCCTTAGGCATCATTTTGCTTCTCTGAGTCACAGGGCTCCGCAGAGCACTGACTGTAGTGGGCACTGTGAGGTCAAGGGATGATGATAACACAGGTCAAGGGGTGGGCTAAATGTACAGAGCACAGTATGAGCCCCGGCAGTCCACGTGGAAAGTGGTTCTCCTTTGGTCATAAACCTTGTCTTTCAATTGGACTTTGCATTTACTGAGGTCTGAGTTGTCTTGCATGGAGAAACCAAAGCTTGGGACCTAGAAAGCCCCACCGCGTGTTCACACTGGATGGCAGGTGTCGCTCAGAGAAAAACTAACTTCACCACAATTTTTGTTCAAGGTGAATTTTGCCCAACCTGTGGAGGGGGAAAAAAATTCCTAAAATCCCAGCAAGAAGTGGCAGTGATGAAGCAAACAGACCCTGGATGAGTCACCCGCACCACGGGCTCGGTCTGCACACACATCTCTGCGTCTCTGGGAGACCTTGAGGAGCAGGTGTGGAGAGGCCCCCTCCAGCTGCCTTCTGCAGTTCTGCAGAGCCTGGCCGCGCCGCTCACAGTCACTTGGATGCCTTCTGAGTGTATCTTCCTTCCGGCTGGCACAGGACTGACTGGAGCAGACAGGGCACTCAGGGAGGAGGGAGGCTGGCTTCTGAAACCTTATGGCGAGCTTTGCTTTCCAAAAGATTTACATTCTTGTTCAACAAGCACGTAAACACCCGGTTTGCCTTGTGTTTGTGATTACGGCTGGAGCTCGGGTGCAGAGCTCACATCCTGCCAGCAGATTCCCACTGGGGCGAGCGGGTGTGTGAGGAAACGGCGTCTTACCAGGATGCCTGCCAATGTAGTCCCCATCAAAGGGGAGTTTGTGGTAAGTCTGCACAAGGTCTTGGTATATGTTTTCCCTACTCTGGGATTTACTTCTTAAGTTTTGACCTGCAGTAGCCTTTGAGGTAAGCAACTGAAGCATTTCGGATCAGGTGTGTAGTCCCTGTTTGACAGTTACTGAGTTGAGGTCACTTTGTCCTGGCCACCATGTAATGAACACTGAATGATATCCAGGGAATCTGCTCGGAGCATGAAAAGGACAATGAAGGAAGAAGTTTCTAGGGACAGAAGGAATCATTACTCGTCCTAATGTCCTAAGACACATGGAAAGTCTGCCTTCAGCATCTGTCTGTACTGCATTGGACTCCCTCGGCTCCCCATGGGGATTCATCTCCCCACTCACTCCTCTGCAGTAAGAACCTGGGGGAGGGGGTGAGTAGGTTGCGTCCCCACAGACTCATGTCCCCATTAATGCCCTTCAACGTATGCTGGTGTTTCTCTTTCGTCACTTAAGAATCAGAGAATTCACCAAACACACAGCACAAGGCACCGGAAAGATTTCACCCCAGCCACTGCAGCGGGGCGGCCCCTGAATCAGTTGACTGAAGGTCAGAGGGCAGCAGGTGGGCTGAAGGGGCTGACATCCAGCTGTTTGACTGCAGGAGCCGACTCCGAAGCTGCAGCAGAATGGAGGCGGGCGGTGGTCCCCCTCAGAGACCGGAGAGTTATGGCTGAGCTCGGTCTTACATGAAACCAACTGGCTCCTTCCCTGCCTGAGGTGGAGTTGGTGGACTCCACACCTAGCTCTGTTATTTTGTAGTGTGGTTGGCATTCTTGGGTAGGCATAGAGGGGCTGGGGTTTTTCTAGAGCCCGCCTCACCAGTTATTCTTGTTATTAAATAAAGTACTTCAATTAAACACCAGGGAGGTAATGTTTGTTGTCAGTACACACATAGTGTAGGTAGAAGGGAAGAGAGTTCTTTTAAATCATGGAGCCCAAGCAGGCAGACCTCATCAACGTTTTATGAAGATGTCATTTGTATATTCTGCATACAATTTGTAAGATCAAAAATGTCCTCTAGGTCTCTACTCTCATAGTACTTGGCAGATGTCTTAATGAATGTCTAGAAAGAAAACCCAAAAATCCTAGGTGCTGAGGAGAGAGAGTTCCCACCTCCTAAATTTCTAGAGAAATTGGAGGCTGAATAAACCAATTTTAAATTTATAAAGTTTAGATCCTTTATCATTTTTTTTTGAGACAGGGTCTTTCTACAGCCCTGGCTGTCCTGAAACTCACTATGTAGACTAGGTTAGTCTGGAACTCACAGATCTCCACCTGCCTCTGCCTCCCAAGTTCTGGTATTAAAGCTGTGTGACATTATGCCTATGTTATCATTGACTTATTTTTATGAATCAGACAAGCACCCTCGCTGGGTAGAATGAGAGCCTGATGCTGTGTTCGGGACACTGGAATTCTCGTAGAACATTCTGGAGCATTTTTGCTACCTGCAGAGAAGCTGCGAATGTGCTGACCTCTGACTTCAGCATCACTCTCTTGGTAGTTAAAGGCACATCCTTCTCTGTGGAAGGTTACAATGTAGAGAGGGCATCCTGGCAGAGCACGTGGCAGGCCAGTGACTGCATCTGAGAGGATGGGAGGATGGCAGACGCACAGCGTGCGTGTTAAAGGCAACTGTTTCTACTATTGTCTGAACGGTGCATGTCTCATTAGAGATGGATCTGTTTAACTTCCCCAGTAAAATAAGCTGATGGAAGAGGATGGGGCAGGGGTGGGATGGGGGGAGCTGTCTAGGTCAGTTTGAGATTGCTACAAGTTTGGTCTCTCACGGCACCACCATTAAGGATAATTTCTATTGTCTGTGTTTGAGTGATTTCAGCATAAGTTCTTTGGAATCAAATGAGGTCAGCTGTGCAGAGGGAAAGTTAAGGGTGGCCTGACATGTTGCTTGAGCTTGTCCGATGTGAGTAGGATCACAGAAGAGGGGTAAGTTTCACCCAAGTGCTCTGGTTTCCTCCTGTTTATTCTGAGGCTATGGTGTCATGTGCGATTACGTTTTATGAGAAGATAATTACCAGCAGAACAGCTTCTCTAAGCACGCACAGGTGAGCTCAATGCTGAGGTAAATGCATTTGGGTTTGTTAATGAGCTCCACTCTCTGGCTCGATCGGCTCCTACCTTGACTGTGTAATGTGGACTTGGAAGAGCCGTCCTTCCCATCAACCCTTGCCACATTAGCACTGTCCGTAGATTCTCTGCTTAGCAGAACGGTGGTACCAGATCCCGCGTGCTGGCCGGAGGCACCAAGTGCTCTGCTGAACCACACACCTGCGGAAGGGCAGGACCTGAAAGGGATATGTCGACGGCTGTGACCGTTGGTGGCTTCTACAGTGAAAGCAAAGGGCAGAGACTGACAGTGAGAAGTCTTCACAGAAGCAGGCAGGGAGCTGAAACAACCTCCTTGAAACACATCAGAAAAGTGACTATCCAGGCAGGTGCTGGGTCTTCTCAGTCCCAGAATTTGAATTGGCATCTGCAGACTGCGTTTTCCCTACCACCAACATACAGGGAGCTTCCTGTGTGCTGGCACTTGTCTTAGATGCTGTGACATCCTTTGCAGACAAAGGAGAAGGCATTGCACTCGGTCCTGTCCCTGAGAATCTCAGATGCCTGCCTTCAGCTGACCCAGTCACAATGGTATGTCCTCAGCTATGAGAAACACAGAATGTTTATCAGTCCTGAAATGTAACAATGCTTATATAAGATAGATTACCGTTAAGTCCACTTTCAGCACTCATTTTGATGGATAAGAACCAAATTGAATTAGGTCATCCAATTCAGTCACTCTTAAGTGGCTTAGATGGTTTGCATGGAGGAGAAGGTATGGACACCACAGAGTGATGGGAACACCAGTAGCTTGCTGGCAGGAGGTGGAGCCTGCTCCCCACCATGGCCTCTTGTATCCAGAATCTAAACTCTGAACTGCCCACACAGCTGGTGGGTGGTCAGATGTGTCCTTCCAGAGTTTCTCTTACAATGTTTCCTAGCTGTGTCTCCTAGAAAGGACTCCAGTGACACTTGGTGGCTTCATTGGAAAGACACCCACAGCTTAGACTTGATCTGTTCTCAATAATAGAAGTAGGACATTTGTTTCTGATCTTCATGGGAATTTGCTTCCTGCACGCAATCGCACCACAGAGAAGAAGGAATGACTGAGTTCTTGGGATATGGAGAGAATTCGCTTCGGGAGACCCAGCAACCAGAGGAATTTGTTAGCTGTGCCCTGGCTGCCATGCCTGCCCTGCAGGCTTCTCTAGGGCAGGTTCACCTTCCCAGGATGCTCCACAGGCACAAGCTGTAAATATCTTCCAGCCCAAGTTCACATTTACTCTCTGATGAGCTTCATCTGCAGGCTCCAGTCACCCCAGGGCAGTGCTTTTTACTGGTACCCATTACCCCAGCATCCTCTCTGCTTCACACAAAATTCTCACCTTCCCGGGACCTCTCACTTTTCTCCTGTTGTGGTGCACACACAGCAATCTTGCTGTGCAGGTGGGAACCAAGCATCATGCAGGCTCTGCCCCCACAACAGAGCTCTGTGGTTCTGCTTCCTACCCATCTAGAAGCTCCACCCACCGTTCCTTACTCTGGAACATCTTCCTGGGTGCATGTGGCTGTTTTGTTTTGTTTTTTGTTTTTTTGTTTTTTTTCTCCTGAGGGTTTGTCTTAGCTCAGCTTGTCTGGTCATTCAGCAGTAAGGACCCTTTTCAGACCACTAGAAATGAAAGTTTTGAGGAAGCTTAGAAATCGTGTCCTAAATCACAAGTCATTTGCTCTTCTTTGCAAACCCTCTTGTTGGTTCTTCTTTTGTCCCTGCAGACACTCACGGTGCATTTTGCACAGAGTAGGCATCCAAAGTCGGTTGCCAGAAGGAACATTCAAACTTCCTGCTTGACCAGTCTGTTCTCATTCTGTCCACAAGGAGTAAAAAGGTCCTTATTACACAGGGGGACTGAGTGGGCAGTAGCAAACATTCCTTGGGAACTGCCCATAATTCTCCAGGCCGAGAAGACTGTTCAGTTCTGGAGATACCTGGTGTACCCTGTGGACCTAGAGCCAGCCGTGGTGACACATGTTCTTCCTTGTAGATGACACGTACATTCAATAAAGACAGGCACACATAGAAACAGAGTGCACCCACTGCAAGAGGATTCTTGGTCTTGGTTTGGAATTTGAGCACATGTTCCCATTACAGAAGGGAGGCATGGGAGACAGCTACCACCTAACTTGGAGCATAAGGAGTTTGTGCTGTGAGAAGATTCCAGAAGTCTGTTACAGTGGACATGTCCATCACTTAGGGCCAGAGGACAGGGATGGGCCAAGAGGAGGAAGAGCAGCACCCAGGAAGGCTGTTGAGTTATGCATGCCATGAGTGACAAGCATGCCAGACTGTCCTTGTATCTGCCTGTAGGGAAATGATCTTTGTTACAGCAAGAAGCATAGAATGTTTGAAGTAAAGTGAAGTGATGTAAGGAGCGATAAGAGTATTGCGTAAGATGTTCTAGATGACTAATTAAGAACGGTTTCCAGGAAATCAAAATCGTTATGTATTCCAGCCGTTCTCTTTCCGTTTCCGTTGCTGTGATTACATATCATGGCACAATCAGCTTAGGGGAGGAAAGGGTTAAGTCAGTTTACAATTCTAGATTGTGGTCCATCATGGTGGGGAAGCCATAGCAGGAATTTCAAACACCTGGTCATATCACATCTACAGTCAAGAGCAGAGAGGAACAGATACACGCTCACTTGCTTGAGCTCACCTCAGTTTTACCTTTTGTACATTTCAGGACCCCCTGTCTAGGGAACAGTGCTGCCCATAGAGGGATAGGTCTTCCCACGTGAACTAAGACAATCCTTCACAAACAACCCCTCACTGAGGGTCTCTTCCCAGGCCTGAGAAGCCAAGACAGTTCAGCAGAGAAGAAGGTGTCTTTTCTTCCCAGTGACATGTTAGGTCCAAGACAATCACTGGTACAGAGAAGGACATCAGCTCAGCTCCTCACCTGCTGCATAAACTCCAGAGGTTGCTGGGGGGTGGGTGGGAATTCAGCTCTCAAGGACATCACCAACCGCTTTACCAGTGGAAGAAGGGCCAGGAAAGTTGGCTCCTGACATCACAGACTTAGTTCCAGCCACTGTTTTTTTTTTTTTTTTTTTCTTCTTCTTCTTCTTTTTCCCGTCTGTCCTTGATTTTCCCAGCTCTTGGGTTGGCCGAGAGCTAGTCCTCAGTTGCCACATTCAGACAATTTATTTGCTTGTTAGTGATCAACAGCTCCTTCTTAGGAAGGGTGGGGCAAGGCGCAGGGCCTGCCAGGAGCAGAGGCAGATGACTAAGGACCTTGCATATTTACGTAGGTTAAGAGAATCCACCAGGGGCTTCTTTTCTGAAACTTTCTGCACCCTTCAATCAATGCAGCTAACATCTGCCACATCATTTTAGAGTGGGCCTTACCCCTCAACTAAACCTTCATCCAATAGAGTCTTTCAGGCAAAAATTCTTTTCTTTGATCTGACCACAGATTCTCCATTGGCAGCATATGTAATGTGTCACAAGAGATTGTTAAGCCAGTTTAAAAACTTTTCCCCACAGTTTATTTATTTATTTATTTATTTTGGATGGTGTTTTGCTTTATAGGCTAGAATGGTCTGGAACTCACAATGCTGGTGGGACTCACAATGCTGGTCTGGAACTCATGGCCACCGGCCTATCTCAGATCCCCAAGTGGTGGGACGGTGAGCCACCACACCTAGCCTATCACTTGCATTTCTGAAGGATGTAGTCATCTAAAATCAGTGCTTTATTTCTGGCCATCATGAGAAACATTACTTTGAACTTCTGAAATGTGTTGCCCTGGTCAAGTCCTCCAGAGACACACTTTAGGGTGAGGGCTTGCCCATGGCAGTTGCCACAGAAAGCCGCCGTGGAGAGGGGCCAATGAATGTGGGGTGCAGGGCAGAGCAGTGCAGATAAAGCTCCAACCTCACCCCTCCCTGTGTGTCTCTGGAGACTGATGGTATTTCTCAGGTTCTGCCAACTCAGGTGAGGGAGCTGGGCTTCCCTCCCCTGTTTCAGGGCTTAGAGAATTGGGGAGGATGCATTAGTTCCTTCCCAGGCTGGAGTCACTTAGACAAAGCAGTTAAATAAAGGAATTCCTCAAAGATTAATCAGATGTGGGCAGCTGAAGGGAAGATGACAGTACCAGAAGCCGGAGGTATCAACAGTGGCATCAGCACACATTCATTTCCCCAGAAAGGCTTTGCAGGAAGTCAGTGAGTCGGCAAGCAACATTGTAAACACCACCGTGACTTTGACTTTATCCAGAGAAAACCCAACACACATTCTGCAGCTTTGAGTTTTGAAGGCTACTTTTGTTGAGGACTGGGTTATCATCCAGGAAAGCCATTAATTCACACAACTGATACATCATGGTTGATAAATGGGCATTTCCTATGCTACAGAAAATGTTTTAATTTTTTTGTGATTTTACTGGGATGATAAATGTTTTCTGGAAAAATTTTCAAAATGAGATGGGCTATAACACTCATGAATAAAAATAATTTGTGTCTTTTTGATCAAAAAATGTATACAGGAAAACAGCAACACTGCTAGAAACTGTGAATATGCTGTGTTAATACTTCTGTGTGCGCTGAGTCAGTAGAGTGGGAAATCCTGTCAAGGTCTTTGTTTCACAGCCAACTGTTTTGAGCTCATAGTAGTTGTTTCAAGTTGAAAGAAGGTTGTGGCAGAGGAAGAAAGGGACCAGTTAAACAGTCCCCCCCCCCAATTCAAGTACACACTTTCAACTACAAAATGCTGTTTGCAGGAGAGAGGTCTGGGAGGAGAAGACGTCAGAGAAGAAGATACAGAAAGGTGATGGCATCAGGGGAAATCAGAAGGATCCAGCCCAAAGCTTCCCCGAGAACTAGGCACCCTTCAAAGCTTGGCTCCCTCCACTCCACTTCTGCTTGTGCCCTCCACTGGACTCCAGTTCCTTCCATTGTTTGAGAAGGAGAACAGATACTTCATCATCTCACAACTGTTGCTGGTCTTGTAGCCTCCTACCTTCCAGGCTTTCCCTAAAAACACACTTTCACACTTACTTTTAAAAGCGGTTTTCTTATCATGTTAAGTGAAACTCATTAGCAGACAAAGATGCAATAGATCAGGTTTTCAGGGGGAAAAAAAATCTCTTGTTCAAATGTTAGAACTTTTGGCATGCGGGTTAGCCAAGTAAGCAAGACCATGGTCCTGGGCCACACACTTCAGGGAGTGAGTTGGGCAGCAGCAGCTACTCTACAACCTACAGAGCTGCCACCTTTCTCAGGCCATCAGTCCCACATTTATTCCATTTGATTTTCCACGTTTGCAAGTTGTAATCAACAGGATTCAGCAGGAACTCTAAACTTGATATGGACGGACTCCTTTCCGTTTTGAGGACTTGAAGTTCCTTTTTGTTTGTTTTCTATACCTACCAAAGAGTGACATTTGGAGCCAAGAACTATTCATGCTTGATATTACTACTTCTTCATGCATAGTATAAAAAATGATTTCTCAACTTGCCATTCACCCACAGAGTTGTCTAAAGCCTGGACAGATTCTTACCAGTAGTGATTCCATTCTGAAATCAGTTAAGATCACTCAATAATTTACAGGAGAAAAATGACAATACCTAAACCATGTACACACACATACACACACACACACACACACACACACACACACACACACACTCATTTCTATTTTTTGCATATGAAAAGTTTTAACAGTATAAATACTTAGGAGGCCTTCTGTTGATACTATAATCTTAACATCTTAAGAAGCCTAATAAATGTTCTAGAGAGATCGTTCAGCAGTTAAGAATGCTTGCTGCTCTTGCAAAGGACCAGGGTTCAGTTCCTAGCATCCACATGGTAGCCCACAACCTCCTGTAACCTCAGAGGACCCAAAGCCCTTTTCTGCCCTTTGTAGGCACCAGATGTATACATGGTGCACATGCATACATGCAGGCAAACACATCTCCCTAAGCTTCTCTCTCGACCGTCTACCAAGTCGTCCCAAAAGTAGATTATATGGCCCACCAAAATTATAGGTTGGAGGAAAGAAGAGTCTGAAGAAAGTTCCAGAGAGAAAGGCTAGGGAAAGTGTGAAAAAGCTGTCCCTGCAGAGTACAGCAGAGAATCCCAGGCTGCAGCAGGTT
Organism: Peromyscus aztecus; assembly: GCA_902168405.1. Lineage (NCBI taxonomy): Eukaryota > Metazoa > Chordata > Mammalia > Rodentia > Cricetidae > Peromyscus > Peromyscus aztecus. The sequence goes on from CABHPQ010172933.1 coordinate 21,869, forward strand.
CCACAGGCCATGGGCAGTTCAGGGAAGGCAGAGTGCAGTGGGAACCTGGAGGCTCCTTGGCCAGGGAGTCAGGAGTGCAGGGCAGAGGGACGCAGTGAAGAAGCAACCAGTTGGTGGAATGACCCTTTTCCTCAGAAGCCTCATTAAAGGAGAGGGAGAGTGGGACTCACCCCTTGCGTTGAAGGATTTGTGTTTTTAAGACCAGAAAGACTTCATCATGTTCATTGGACCAAAGTGAAAGCTAAAAGTAAGGCAAGGCAATGTGGAGTGGGTGACAGAGGGTATGAGCCCCTTTGGGAGGGGGCAGAATCCTACCAAACAAAGAAGGCAGACCCTAGAGCTTTCTCCCAATGCCACCCCCCCCCAAAAAAAAAACAAGACTAGAAGAAACAACAGTTCAGGGGTGGCCCAGACAGCCAAGGGTTAGTCAGCTCTTGGGGCAGGAGTGGAAATGGTCATGTGGGTCCTGAGAACAGGGTGTTGCTACCAGCAGACCTGCCAATTCTTAAGTGCCCTCCTCATTGTCTCCTGGTCTACTTGGAAAGTTGAGCCTGTCTTCTTCCCTCAGGGCTGCCAACCCAAGCGTCTGACACTCCTGGGCCCTCTGGAAGTTCTCTGCTTAGAGACTCAAGTGGCTGAGGCCCTCTCTCCTGAGGATGCTACCTTCTCACCCTTACGTCAGTTGCAGGCAAGCCTGTAGAGTCCTGGGTGGCCCTCCCACCAACACCTCTGTGCTTGCCTGAAGGCAGAAAGTCAAAGCTAGCCCTCCACAGAGGGCTTTCAGATTGTGCTGAAAGACTAATGTAGCACTGGATGGACGAGTGGCCATGTCCCTTCCCTGGGACTTTCTTTCTTCCTTTCTGTTAGAAAAATAGCACTTGCATATTAGCATTCAGCAGGGAATTGACAGGCACAGTTAAGTTTCAGGGAGGGAAGAGTGAGTGACAAGCTCAGAGCTGACCTGACCACAGTACAGATGGAACCTACCAAGTCACTGCAAGCCTGTCCCCAAGTACACAACCTCTGAGAAGGGTCCTGGGTTCTTTTTCTCTTTCTTGGCAAAGCAGGACTAGTCATTACATCCTCTTAGGGATTCCACCAGCCCACAGCTGTGACTCCACAGACACTCTGCCAGCAGAGGGCCACCAGCTCCTATTCAGAGTCCTTGTTTTGTGAGATTCTAAGATCCCATCCTGGGTTTACACTTCCAAACCCAGCTGTGACTGTTAGTGTCATGGGGCACTATCTGATCTGATGAGATGATGAGTAGCAGTTTTGAATGGTGACAGAGGACACTCACTGGGCAAACCCTAGGAGCCCCACTATGACTATGTGATGACTGTGTGGAGCCTGAGGCAATGCACCAGGAGTGCTGAGGAAGAGGAGGGGTTTGCAGGGTTTGCCCAGCTCCTGTGGCACAGAGAGGGGCCCAGAAAGCTGTAAGGCTGCAGGGCTGAATCAGATATGTCCCATCATGCCTTTCCCTTCCTTGGTGATTATTATTTATGTTAGATGCTTGAGGTCTATTCTGGTAGATGTTGCCTTGTAGGAATCTACTAGAGAAGTGACTTCCAGTCTCTGCCAGCCGGGGGAGCCTCTCCTGACAATTGTTACCTTAGAGTCACAGGATGGGGGACACCAGAGTTTGGCTTGCCAGCTGTGGAGCTTCCATTTCTACACTGAAGGTTGTAACAGCCAAGAAGGAACCCACGTCTTTTAAAATGATGCATTCTGAAAACCAGCACCAACCAGAGGAAAGAGGTGTGTGAGGGGGGGTTGTCTTCGACAGAGACTTGCTGCATTTGGAGAGCACACAGTGAAGAATCTAGCCCATCTCATGTGCAGGTCATGGTTGATGCCTTGGCTCTAGTGAGGGAACTGCCCAGCTGGATAGTTTGGATGTGAGTCGTCACAATGGCTGCAGTGCTCTGGTGCTCACTTCTACTTTGGACCTAAGGTCAGGATCTGGCAGGAACCAGCTGTCCAAAAAAGAGCTGTTCTCTACTATTGCCTTCTTGGGCTGCAGCTGAGCACAATGCTAGCTACATTAGGGAATGTGGGGAGGGGGCTTTACTATACAAAGACTCCCACCCATGAATTTAAAACAAACAAACGTCAAGTTGAACATGGAATTCAGGATTTTACAGTAATCTTTCATTATTCCTCCGGCTGGCCATGCACCCGACACCTCTGATCCTAATATCTGTCTGCTCCGTGATGGAATTCCATCCCAATGGGCAGGTTTTCCTGTCCTGCACTTTCCAACCCGGCAGCTGGCATCCAGTCCCCTCTCCTTGGATCTGCTGTTCCAGGTGTGTGTATATCTCAAGGTTTGTCCTTTGCGGGAGGTTGATTCACGAACATCTTGATCATTCCCTCCTGAAGGAGCGTTTATCTGTGTGTCTGCAACTGGTAACTGTCATTTTCTTTTGGCGATTTTTCCTGTCGTCTCCACAGTTGTCACTTTTGAAGAAATAGGAGGAGATTGCAGAGAGAGCCTGCGTCAGCCTTCTGTCCTAGCAGGGGTGGTCAAAGCTGTCAAGAGAGGAGGGCGGGACAGCTCCAGTGCCTTATGGTGCTTTGTGTTGGTAGCTGAGGTGCTTCTCACTCAAGGAAAAGTCAGGATGGACTGCTGTCTCTGTTTGGTGTATGAAGTGTGCAGATAAATGCTGTCAGAGGCCACAGCTTGGGTGGGTGGGAAGCCAGAGGCCAGGGACGAAGGGTGGAGGTTCAGTAAGAGCCGTTTCCAAATGGCTGTATGTGGTTCATGCATCCCAGGTTCAGCTGAAGGCTAAGGCCTACATAACTTAGGAAGAGGTTGATGATGTGCATTTGGGGGTCTTCTCATTTCCTGGGTGACCCTTCACCACAAGAGTCCTCTCAGGCTGCCATAGCAATGTCACTTGAGCATAGCGTCTTAATGTGAGAAATTTCTCCTCTCAGTCTTGACCTGGGAGTTTGGAATCAGGTATGGTCAGCCCCTCTCTCCTTCCCAGAGGCACTAGAAGGGTCTCATTATATATTTTTGCATGGTGTTCCCCACAGACTGTGTGGAAGACCTGGATCTCAGCTAGTGATCCTTATGGAGACATGACTGGCCTGCAAGGGTCCATCAATAGATTAGGCTATTGGGAGTTGAAGCCTGATTGGAAGAAAGAAGTGAGTCACAAGGTATGTATTACTCCAGGGTACACATTCCTTGCGTTTTCTCCAATTCTTTTCCACCATGATGTGAACAGTCTAACATGCCAGAAGCCATAATGCCAGAGCCCGAACAACTCAGCCCTCTATAAACTATTTAAGTCAAGTATACTGCCACTGATTCAGGGTCTGCCTAGCCATTGGAGCGGCAGGAGGAGACATCTTCTCCATGTCTTCCTATTGCTCTTCTCTTTGTGCTTGTCAGGATGCCCCAGTGGCCCTAGGTCTAAGGATTCCAATCATACTAGAATCCACATTACACACTTCATTTTCACCCGCGTGCATCTCCAAAGACACTTTGCAGGAAAAGGTCGCATCCACACATGTGGTGTTAGGGTGTGCACATCTTTCAGAGAATGAACCTGCACCACCTGCTAGAGCTTTGAGGAAGGTGCACCTGGGAGGCTTAATCTGATAAAGGGGTGTACAGATGTGAGATTTGTACCTCAAAACAAAGGTGGCTGTCTTCAGGAACCATATGTATGCCAGTGTCTTCTACCATCGAACAACTTCATTTCAAAACAATCCATTTTCTTAGCACGAGGGAATCTGCCTTTGCGGAGAGTCACATTTACTCACATGAAGGAACTGTGACAGGGTGGCACTGTCTGCATGAGGAAGGTGTCGTGCTCCCATGGTTGCAGTCTAGACAGCACACCGCCCAGAGAGGGTCAGGATCCTCACAAAGCCAGACAGCGAGCAGAAACCCCTACAGTCAATATCCACTTCTCAGCTGCACTATGAATGTGCTAATTAGCATTGTGCATGTCAAAGAGGAGTTTTAATTGGCAAAACAGTGGATTGTTGATCAGACTAGAGGGTTAGCAATGGGCTGCCCCTGATGAAATGACTTATTCTTAAGATTATGCAGATGATGTCTCCCTCCATCATGGTATCTTTCTCATTGCTTTCCCACTCCATCCCTGTTCCAGCTCAACCATCCCATTCCCTGATGTTCTCATCCCCCACCCCCTACCCTCCATTGCCCACCCCTCACCCCCAGTTCACTCATAGAGATCTCATCTATTTCCCCTTCCCAGGGCAATCCATGCATCTTTTTTTGACTCTTCCTTGTCATGAAAGTTGGATCAATAGCTGTGGAGCCTGCATGGGACTGGACTAGGCTCTCTGCATGGTGAAACAATTGTGTAGCTTGATCTGCTGGGGGGAGACCTTGCAGTAGAATCAGAATCCATCCCTGGTGCCTGAGGGGGCTTTTTGGAGCCCACTACCTATGAGGGGACACCTCCTGCAGCCTCAAGGCAGGAGGAAGGGCTCGGACTTGCCTCTACTGGATGTGCCTCCCCATGGGAGGCCTTCCCTTCTTGTGGGAGGTAGTGGGGGTGGGTTGGGGGGCAAGAAGCTGGGGGATGGGAGAGGGATCTTTGATTGGTGTGTAAATGAATGAAAATTTTTCTTAATTAAAAAAAAGGACAACACACACACACACACACACACACACACACACACACACACAGAGATTATGTAGATGAGAAGGGCTTGTACAGGCTCCATCCCAATCTGGGGAAGGTGGGTCAGGTACAGCCCTGAACTTGGCCCAGTCCATAAGATGGGGTTTCTGTCTGTCTAATGGGTAGCAGATTAGTCGGAATTCCCTAAGTAATCAGAATGAATCCCCTAACCCCAGCGGCAAGCTGCTGGAAGGAAGGGAGGGGACAGGGAAGGAGAGAAGAGGGCAAAGAGAGGGAGAGAGGAGCGTCCCTCTAAGCCATTGGACGGTACAGTGTGGGGTGGCCAAGCCGGACTATGCAGGACAGCAGCAGGCTGGGAATTAGGAGATGAGTGGATACTCCAGTCTGGAGCTCCAAGCCCAAAGGCTGAGCTCAGATGGGCTCCTCAGCGCTGCTCTGAGGCAGCCTTGCTGTGTGAATGGGAAACCAGTTTTCTCCCTCTTCGGTTTTCCAGTAGTTGATGCGACAGTCATGTCTTAGGATAGCCAGGGGGGTGGGGGGTGGGGTGGGGGGTGTACTCAGGATTCATGGATTCAAGAGTGAATCACATTTAAACGTCCTTCTCAGAATCACCTGGCCTCTGGCCAGTCTTGGCCGCTGTGGCCTTATCAAGGAGAAGTCCTATCCCCATGGAATTGCCTCCTAGTGTGCCCAGGCCAGTTCTGGGTTATGCACATAGGCTGGAGTAATTAATCATGGCATCCAACACTCTCAGAAAGGTTCGGTTGTGAAGACAGAAACTCATCCCACTTCAAGGGAAGGGCTGGGACTCTATCAAGCCCACAGAACAGGTTGTCAGAATTTTACACCTGCTTGTTAATAAGGTGTATTTAATAGGCTTCACAGATGTAGCCTAATTGAGTCTAATATTTGCTTTCATTATAACCACATTACGAGGTTAGGGGAATTAGATCGTTAACCCTCACCCACCTAAAGCTCCCACATGATAGCTAGCTACTGAAAGGCACCATGTGTATGCCCGACTGAGCTAACAAGTAGCTCAGCTCCAGAGCATGTGCTGTTCTGGTCATTTTATGTGGGGGGTGCCTGTGGCTGTTCACATGTGGATTGCCTACAGTCAGAGTGTGTCATGAGCTGGGTACATTCCGTCTACCTGATGCATGAGAAGACACAGAGGCCGCCCCTAGGAACCATTGTGGAGGTAGCCGCCTCCAAAATCTGAAATCTCCCTGTCCTCTAGTTCTTGACTGTTCACATCCTATAGTGAGATCTAAGTCATTGTTTCTCATGGTAAGAACCACACATTCTCCAAGTCAACCTGAACTACTACTGTGCTAAAAACACAGTTCTAGGCTTTCACTGGACCTGGCCCATCAGAATGGGGAGGGTGGACAGCCTTCCTGAGGCATGGTAGTCTACCTTTGGCCTTATGTCCTGTGCTGGGGACAGCTGTGTGGCCCAGAGGAGGTAGGGTAGTGGTGGTTACCACATCTTAGTCCGGGTCATTCATAAAGCATGTTGCTGCTTTTTCTTACACGGATCACCTGCTCCAGGGAGGCAGCCACCATGTCCCCAGGATACTCAAGAATCCATGTGGAGAGGTTCCACAGGCCTAGCTGAGACCTCCACCAACATCCACAAGTTAAAACCACTGTGGAAGTAGATCCAGAAGCACAGGGCCCAAGCTGTGTGTGGTGCTGTTCCCATGTCCAGATTCTCAGAAACAATGGCTAACAGTAAATGTGGGCTTGAGTGAGAATTCCCCTTATAGTCTCGGGTGTTTGAACACTTGGCCCCAACATGTTGGTGCTATTTGGGGAGATTTAGGTGGTGCAGACTTGCTGAAGGAAGCATGTCACTTAGAGTGAGCTTTGAGATGTATGTAGCCTCACCCCACCTCTCGTTCACTCTTTGCTTCCTGCTTGTTGTTGAGATGTGATCTTGCAGCTCCCGGCTCCTTCTACCATGCCTGCCGCTTTCTATCACACCTGCCACAGTGGACTCCAATCCCCTGGAGTCATAAGCCAAAATAAACTCTTTTTTT